>JAENHJ010000192.1:0-211497 GCA_025330945.1 Mucuna pruriens | reverse complement strand
GGCCAAAACCTGGTGTGGGCTAAAAGTGACTCAGGTGAGGAGACTAATGCCGAGTCTGGCATGACCATACAGGGGAGAACCGAAGGCAACTCAAACAACGAGAACCAGAAGGAGCCCGAAGCCGAATTTGTATCGAACAACCATATCCGATGGTAGGAACCAATCGAGTCCGATTCTAGCGGCCAACCAAGAGCCGAGTCCGATTCGGGCAGTCAGAGCTAGAACCAACCAAAGGTCGAAACTGACTCAACACACCACTTATCGAATCCAGGCCAAGCCGGCCAATTAGGCAATCAAACAACAGCCGTGTCTAGTTCAGGTGGTCAAAACCGATATCAAGCAAAGTTGGAATGTGTCCTTGGTAGCCAATGCCGCAACTTGATGGATGCCGAGACTATATTCGGTAGCCGCATCTACATGTGAACAACTAAGATGACATGCGACCATCCGACTTTACATTCGAAAAACCGAATTCATTCCCGACAGCCGAGTCACGAATCCATGAAAGAACTTTCTTCACTTCGCTCACCAGCAGTAGAATCAATACCAGTGTCATCCATAGCACATTCACTCCATGCCTTAGTAAATTTGCTTTCTGAATTGACTAAACACTTTGAATTTTTTGGAAATATGAAGTTTGAGCATTCTGTTAATTGTGAGTATACCTGTACTAGATTAACTAAATCTTCTTTGTGTGTGAAAAGCAACAATGCCACTAATCCTAGTGCAAGAGTTATAGGCAATATTGCAGAGAAGCTATTGGAGGATATCATGTTGAAACTATCAAAATGGATGAGGAGAAAGCTCCCCCAAGCTTTAGACAACAGGAGCGGAGCAAAAATACTGGATATCAAATTTTGCACATTCTTTCCACCCTAAAAGCAGTTGTCCTTATTTCAGCCCTTCCCTTGCACACATATGTTTTGCATTGAGGACAATGCATCATTTAAGTGTGTGTGTGTGTGGGGGGGGGTGTTCCGTAGGAGGATGACGATTTGTTTGGTTTTGTTTTTAGTCTTGTTATTTCGTTTTTATTTCATTCCTATTCTATTTCATTTTGTTTATTTTCTTCTCATTTCAATTTCTTTTCAAGTCATTTTCCCTTGATCTAAATAAAAAGTTGTCCAAGCCGAGTCCATGCCGACTCCGGTTCCATCTCGGCCGGATCCGGATTGACTTCGGCCCTGTTTTATATTTTGCTTTTAATTCTGATTTTTATTTTGTTTTCCCTTAACTGAATTCTAATTTCTGATTGCCAAGAAAAACATTTTGAAAAGAAAATAAATGGATTTCCTTCTAGATTGGATGAAACAGAAAAAGGTATGCATGATCTTGGAGGGAAGATTTTTCAAACTTGACAGGGAATGAAATCTCTGCATCTTTGGGCATTGAGTGATTGAGAAACTAAAAAAGAGGAACCTTCAGTGATTGAGCAACCATCTGTGTGAGAATTTTCGAGCCTTGCATACATAATGGCTTTACATCTTGCCATTCCTTCCTTTCTTCTGTGATATTTGCATTCATGATGACTGGTTACTCTAGATTTTGCCTTGACTCTCTAGATACATCTCATTTCGCATGTACGAGTGATATGAGCTAGGCCATGTTTCTAATTAGCCCCGAGCCAAATGGACTTACCTTGTAAATTTTATCCCTTGTTTACCCTCTTTGAGCCCGAATAACCATTTTTTTCTAATATGATAGCTCGTTACAAGCCAAAGCCAAAAAACTATGATCAACCTCAACCTTAGGGGGATAGAGGAGCTTTGGAATTGTTTTGGGAGTGATAATGGTTTCTTTTCAGTCATTTTGAACTCTTATCAAATAACTAAAGTTAACTATAGCATAGCCAACCCTAGGCCATTCTTCTCAAGGACACATTGTGCTCAGTTGTGATTTGGCAGAAACTAAGCTGGGATGATCTCCGTAGAGATCAATCCGGCTTGGTTTCGGCTGATTGCAGACAGACGCAACAGAGTTGGACAAAACTCTGTTTCAGATGTAGAAAGTAGGTAATGGGGGGATTGGAATGCAAGAATAGCAAAAAGTAAACTAAGACTATGAATGCAGTAAATGTATACTAGCTCTACCGGTTTACTATTATTATTATTATGATATAACTGTGTTCATGTTCATGTCCGTTAATCCAAGTCCAGTTCGAGTTCTTCACTCCAGTTCTCAATCCATATCAGCCTTGGGTGTTCATATGGCAATCACCAAAGGTTTGTCCATTGCCATACCGAGGAATTACGCAATCGCTACCTCATCAGTTGGCAGGGATTAGGTTCAGAGCTGATTTTAGGTTCTCTATTAACAATCGTTAAATGATTACCCACTGAATTAGTTAAACCAGTTCCAATCGGCTTAGCTTAACATTGTTCACGTTTAAATGCAATCGCAATTCAAGCATGAATTAAAGGAGAGGAGAGGAACAGAGTTGGAATTGCAGAATTGGAATCAATTAACAGAGAATGAAATACAAACATAGTGGCCTGAATTCAGGTGGTTCCATCTCCCACAGCGATCGCCATGGTTGATGGTGATGGTTCACCTCCGTTAGCCTGAGCGTTGAGAATCAGCTCCACCAGAGTGCGTTAGTAGTCTGATCGGTCCCCTCTGGCAGACTTCGGCTTCCCAGTCTCAAACTTGCACTTCCTCGATCGAGAGAAATGCCATAGCAGCACCGTGCACCACCGTAAAAATGGAGAGGGCGAGAGCAAGAAAATGGATTTAAGGAGGTGTGTGTTGAGTGTGAATTCAAAAAGCGCGTAAAAAGTGCACAGCTCCTCCTATATATACACGAGCTGTGATATGCTAATCCTAACGAATCCTAACAGAATTACAATGTGAATTTCCTATTCTACCCCTATGAAGATCTTCCAATCGTGACGTGGCAGATTCCCTAAGAGTGACATGGTAGCTGAGCTAACGCTGAGGTGGCCTCCGAGATGGATAGCTGATGTGGTCAATACAATTGGGCCGCTCTTTATTGGGCTGTTGGACTACGAGGCAAGGACTACCGAGACGACTCTGGCTTGGCCGAGACGGAGTCGGTCTGGCCGAGACGACTTCATCTCGGCTGAGACTCTTCTGTTGACCCTAGTCAATTCGGCTTGTTCTGCAAAAGAAGGAGTGATTCTTTTTATTAGCTAAGAAATCTGAATTAACACAGATTTGTATTTTCTTTATATTTATGCCCATAAAATGAATCATAGCTAACAATCCATTCTTAAGCACAGAGTAGTCTTGCAACCATCCTTCTTAGGTGTTTAAAAGATGTATAAATCGTGACTCATCACACCCCCACACTTACCCTTTTGCACTCCTGGGCAAAATAAAATGAAAACCAACAAGGGGAATTTTTTTAAAGATAGAAAGAATTTTTCACTTGTCTTTCTTCAGTCAACCAAGACAGAGTCGGTACTCATTCACCCTGAGATCGAGATTCACCCTGAAATCTGATTTTTCCTAGGAGTGCAAAAGTGTAAGTGTGGGGGTCTGATAAGTCAGATTTTATACACCTCACAAGGGCTTAAGATTGGTATTATTAAGATTGTTTAGCGATTAAGAGTCCTATCTTAGTTAAGATTCGAATTATGAGCCTAGAAATAGGAAAAATATAAATCTGTGCTAAAATAAGGATTTTAACTAACAAAAGATTAGACTTGTTTTGCAGGCCTGAAAGTCGGGAGCATCTCGATCAAGCAGAAGTCGAGAGCATCTTGGCTCAAGCCGACATTAGCGACGGAAATCTTGCCTAAAATCACTTCGGTAAGAATGTATATATGATTTGCTAAGATTAAGGAATCTGTAATGCAGATATGATTTGCTAACATTAAGGAATCTGCAATGCAGATGCAATTTGCTAAGATTAAGGAATTTGTAATGCAGATATGATTTGCCAAGATTAAGGAATCTGTAATTCGGGTAACTAGGAATGCAGATATGATTCTGCTAGAAACTAGGAAACTGGGAAATTCCTAAGATTGAGGAACTTGTAATCAGTAATTTGAATTAGAATCTTTAGGATTTGAATTTGTGTTATTAGATTTAGATTTAGCCAGCTTGTATATAAATAAAGCACGTCAGGCCACTTCTTTGGTGTGGAATTTCAACAGAATCTAGACCTTGCGTCGTCAGCATTTGTAAACATTCCAAGCTAGCACAGTGATACATGAAGCTTCAATAAGGTGTCTCTCTCGGTCGAGGAGGTACAGGATTAGGATTTGAGAAGCTGGAAGCTGTCGGAGGTGATCGCTCGGTATAGCTGTCGCACTCCGATGGATGGAAACTTCAACTTTTGGCCATCATTAGTGCACCACTGCCATCCTTCCATTGGCGGTCGTCATGGAAGTCAGATTCTGTAGAAATTTTGAATTTCTCACCTTTGTATTTGATTCTGTTTCAATAACACAACTGGTTTGCTATTCTATCTTTTGATTTTAATCATTGCGCTTTAATTTGCTTTAACATTGTTAGAGGTAGATCACATTAGACTAGGGCCGGTCAGAACTGGTTTAATAATCTGATTAGGTAGAGAACCTAAAATCAACCAAGTACATACTCCCTACCAACTGATAAGGTAGCAGTTGTGTAAATCCTCAGTATGGTAGTGGACAAACGTTCGGTGGTCGTCGTAAGAATCTCGGGTTGAATATGAGTAGGTTAGCGTAGTTAGTTTACTTTTAGTACATAGTTTAGTTTCTGCATTTAAACACAACTCCCCCCTATTTACTGCTACCCAACGTCCGAAACTGAGTTAGTCCGACTCTATTGCGTCCGAGTCTGCGCTTAGCCGAGACCGTGTTGGATTCATCTCTACCGAGACCGAATCAACTCAGTCTTTGTCGAGGTCGAGCCGGCATTCTACACTAGATATTTTCTGCATCAACTCTTATTTCCACACTTAGCACAATCTGAACACACTGTGTCCTTGAGAGAATCGACCTTGGTTAACTATACTATAGTTAGGTTTAGTATTTATTTGAGGCGAGTAAGATGACTAAAAACCTGCTTATCACACCCACCAAAATAATAAAGGTTATGCAGCATGTTATTCAGAGGGTAACTACCAGATGATAGCGGATGGGATGACACATCATTCCCATGCGTAACCGACTCCTTATCCGGCTTCTCTATCCCGAGACCGTGCCTTATCCATTCCTGATTTCTAGTGTACCATTGAACATTGGTGGAGACTCTATCCGGGTCACTTTGGTTGGAACCAATCTTTCCCAGGTTGACATAGCCAATACTGACTCCTCAAGCTGTGTGTCCGCAAATGCCTGATACATTTGGCACCCTTCAAATCAATTTATTCCAATCAGAAGACGAAGCATCAAATCGCCTTAAGAACGTCCTTTCATAGATTGCCCCCGGCGCGATTTAGGTTGCGTCACCACTGAATAAGAATTGTTTCTATTTCCTAAGGACAATTTACTACTCATCCTTTGTAACACATGTCAGAATTTTTCGTTACAGTTATTCAAATCATTGAATAATTTTTTATTAAAATTTAGAATCAATAACAAAAGATTATGTTATTTGTGGGGTTAAAATTACAAGTTCTAGCGGTTTAAAACTACCACAAATGGTATTTGTGGAAGTTAAAAGAACCGCCCGTGCTGCATACGCCAAAAATAGTTTTTGGCGGTTTTTATCTAACTCCTAGTTTTTTCACTAGAAAATAAAAAATATTTATTAGGGGTTTATAACCGCCAAAAAATGCATTTCATTGTTCTTTCATTTGATATTTTGTGACTCTTTAAAACCGCCAATAAATGTATTCCAATTCCTTTTACACTTAACACATTTTGATAGTTATAAACCATTTAAAAATGCATATTTATTCTAATGAAAAAATACATGCCGATCGACAATCACAGAAGGTGATGAAAAACTTACATGTAAAAAAAAACTGGTATTATTTTCCAGTTTTGGAGTTTCATCTCAGTAATTAATGTCAACCTTTGTTGTACAAATTACTAAGGTAAAGGTCCAATTTTGGTAAGTGAACAACAATAAAAACATCAAGAGTTTTATGAAATAAAAACCTTCCCATCCCTCCACTCAAGTAATTTCCCAAAATTCTATTACAAAATTAAAGAAAGATGTTTAACCATCATTCTCAAGAATAGAAAGGGGTGACTTCCCAATTCTAGAGATACTAATTTGATATTCCAATAAGCTATCAAAAGAACAATCCAAAGATACTATTTAAACTTCTCTACTAGAGATCAATGGTCAAAACTCCATAAACAAAAAGTTTAGTGCATAGAGAAGCAAGTATACCTCATATTCAAGACATCATTTTTGGTCCAAGCTATAAGTCCAAAAGAATATGTCTTTGGGGTACACCTGTCAAAACATCAAAATTAACCATGTTAAAGTTGGCTAAGCAACAAAGTACAACCAACAACAAGAAGGAAAGAGAATCAATCATGTACTAATTCTTCAAAGAGCAGGCAGCAATTCTTCAACCAAATAAACAAATCTCCTAAAAGGTATGTCATGTTATGAGAACATGAACAGAAGGGTCTTAGGACTAGGAAAGCTCCAATTCCAATTCATTAGCGCATGAGAAAGTAATTGAAGTTTGGTAAAGACAGAAGTCAAAAAGGGTACATTCATGTCGTTTGTGTGTTTGAAAAATAGTTTGTACAATAATATCCCAAGTTAATTCTTTTTATTTATTTATTATTGAAGTATTCTAGGAGCATAACAACTTTCATCACAAACATACTATCTATTATTGATGTAAAATTAGAAAATGCTAGCCATTGCTTCCACCTTTTTGCATATAACAATTAGTTAATGCATAATTTAATGCCATCACAAAGACAATGTCTCTTTTCTCCAATATCATCATCTGCACGTGATGAAAAGGAAATATTATTTGTTAAATTAATAGCCAGGCTCTGGTACCTACTATAAATAGAAGTATGATCCAAACTTGCTGAAAACAAAGTAACCCGTTGAAAATCGTTTACGATCCTAACCTTTAAGTCACAATAACATAAACCCTAAAAAACAAAACAAGATAAAGAAAATAGAGAGAGAAGGAAGAAAAATTGACATAAATTTTCAACACAACAATTAAGGTACAGAAGAAGACAACAACAAAGAGAATTAGTTAAGTAAAAAATCAATTCAATTTTCTTACAGTAAGTAACTGAATAAGAAAACAAAAAATCGAACGATGAAGTGCAATTTTTTGTGAGAGTAGTTTTGAAGTGCAATCTTTATGAATTCGCTTGAACAAAAAATCGAACGATGAAGAGAGAAAATGGATTTTGTTCCACGCATGCAAACAAAGGAGATCTAAATTGATAGAAAGAAATAAATAAAATGAATCCAGAAGGAAAAGAAGAGGAGTTACCTGAATAATCCAAATAAAAGTGAAATGAGAAGAGAAAGAGAAAGAGAGAGAAATCTCAATCCATTTTATCAACGTAACTTCAACAAGGAAGAGAGAGAGGAAGGTGAGAAGAAGAGGATGGTGAGAAAGAGAAAGAGAGAGAGGAGTTAAACAGAGGAGGGCCGTTGCTTTTTTTTTTCAAATGAAGTTGTAAGAGAAGTAAAAATGCGTTATCAGATTAAAAAAAATTTAACTCACAATTTGTGGGGTTAATGTATGCGTAAGAATTTATAACATTTTGTGGCAGTTTACTCTGACCTCCATAAATAAATTGCCACTAAAAATCATATTTTCTGTAGTGAATAACACGAATTTCATTACTGTTGGACATTGATTTTATTGTCTAAAATTGAATGTGGAAGATGATATTAATGGTTGAATGTGGTTCATTTTGACCAATTATTTTAGCAAAATATTTAGGGACATTTAGTTGTCCAATGAATTTTGTGATGGACATAACTGTTGGAGATATTATAAATATCTAATAAGATATGTAGCTAACTCATTAAGAGGTTACAAACATCTAAATATCTTATTAGATTAAGAAGTTACAAATATCTAAAAATATCATTAAGAGATCGTGAATATCACATTTGATCTATAATGATTGTCTTTTTTTTTTTTTTTGTTAGCTATATTATCTTTAAGTAGTTCACCTTTACTCTATAAAAAGGAGATTAGAAATTGTATTATTCAATTCAATCAATACACAATTTCTTTTACTTTCAATTTGGTATTAGAGCTCTAGATCTTCGGAGCTCTATTTTCACTATCTCACTTTAGTGAACGGTTACCCTCTGACGAGACCCACATGTTGGTGTGAGACTAGTCAAAGTCTTCTCTGTCATTCCCAACTATCGGTGAAAATGGTAGAAGATAAAGTCATTATCTTTGGACCAAATGAACTTCCAAATTTGGTGGGTCCTTCTCGACTTGACGATCACAATTATCTACAATGGATATAATTTATTCGTACTACTCTCAAAGGGCGCAAGACGCTGAGTCATATTGAAGGAAGTGGCCTACCTAGAGATGATTCAATGTTTGAATCATGGGATGATGAAGATTGTCTCATTATGACATGGTTGTGGAATTCTATGACTCCATAAATATGTTATATTCCTCCGTTCATGAGATATGGGATAAGCTTGATAAGCTCATATTCAGTCGTCCTTACGCACATCAAATAAACTAAAACTAACTATAGCATAGTCAACCCTAGGTCGAATTCTCTCAAGGACACATTGTGCTTGATTGTGACTTAATGTGAAAATTAGAGTAATGCAGGAACACTCAAGTGTAGATTGCCAACTCGCTCTCGGCAAAGACTGATCCGATTCGGTCTCGATAGAGATGAATCCGACACGGTCTCGGCTAAGAGTAGAGTTGGACGCAACAGAGTCAAACTGACTTAGTTTCGGATATGACGGATTCAAACTAAACTCGGTCTCAGACTGGAAAACATGAAATAGGGGGGTTTGGTTGTAGATAAACTAAGACAAAAATTAAACTAAGTAAGAATATAAATGCAATCTAGACTAAGCTACCTCTAATGCTACTACCGTGTTCACGCTAAGTCCCAATAATCAAGTCGGTCCCAACTCTTACACTCAAGATTATGTACCATATCAACCTGAGATTCTTCTTATGACAATCGCCAAATATTCGTCCATTGCCATACTGAGGATTTACACAATCGCTACCTCATCAGTTGGTAGGGATTAAGCTCGGAGTTGATTTTAGGTTCTCTAATTGGTTACCTATTTGAGTTGTTAAACCAGTTTCGATTGGCCTAGTCCAACATTCATCCACTCAACAGTGTGCAATCACAACACAATAAAGTAGATTATAATGCAGGATTCGTAAACAAGAGATCAGAATTGGAAACTACTTATATTATTAAGAACAAACAACATAGGGTGTGAATTCAGTGAATCCATCTTCCACAACGATTGCCATGGAAGAACGGTAATGGTTCACCTTCTATAGCCAAAACGTTGAGGATCAGGTCCACTAGAGTGCGATGGCAAACCAAGCGGTCCCCTCTGACAACCTTCGGCCTTTCAGTTCTTGACCTGCACTTCCTCAATCGAGAGAAGCTCCAATTGATAGCACCGTGCACCACCGTGAGAATGGAATGTGAGCGAGAAGATGAATAACAATGAATGTGATTAGAATTCTGAATTCAACAGCAATTACAATGTGCCCAGCTCTTCCTATATATACATGAGCTGAGACTTCTTACGAACCACACTACACCTAACGACTTCTTAACAGAATTACATCTTGCATTTCCTAATCTACCCTTATGAAAATTCTCCTTGTGCTGCAAGCTTCTCTAGGGATGACATGGCAGTTGAGCTGGCTTGGAACTGCATTGATGCCTAGGCTGGGTCACCTATGTGGACTACACAATTGAGTCACTCCATTGGGCTACTGGATTGCAGAGGCGGCTGGTCCAAGAAGGAGTCGATTTGGCCGGGACGACTCTTGTGGACCGAGATTCTCTTGACGGGCCGAGATCATTGGTTTCTGGCCTATAAAAGGAAATGATTCTTTTATTAGTTAAGACTCTCAAATTAGCACAAATTTATACTTTCCCTATTTCTAGGTCCATAATATGAATCTTAACTAAGACTCAATTCTTAAGCACCAAATAATCTCAAAAACACCTATCTTAAGTCCCTATAAGGTGTATAAAATATGACTTATCAAAGCTCATTAAGACATATTCAATGAAAAAGGACTCTACTACTTGCTATGATATTGAAAGCAAGATCTTCAACTCTAGACAAGGAACCCTCTCAATAACAAAGTACTATAGGACTCTAAATGGGTTATGAATCAAGTTGGACCAATACCAAGGATTGAAGATGTGCAAAGCTAATTCTATTGCATACACTTGACTCGTTGAAAGGGGGAGAATCTTTAAGTTCCTCCATGAGTTGAATTCTGAATACGATCCTATTTGGGTTCATATTCTAGGCAGGAAAAGTTTCTCTCTCTGTTTGAGTTATTTTTTATTAGTGGAGTGAAAAGACCTGACGATCAGTCATGCTTGATATAGGAAGCTCCAATACAGGATTTGCCATGGTGATAAGAAAAAGTTTCATAAAAGGATCAATCTCCGAAGGAAAACCCTTTACAAAGAGTAGTCATGGAAAGTACTGCACGTATTGCAAACAACCAGGACACACCAAGGATACCTGTTACAAGCTTTATGGAAAGGAGAAAGTTCTTGAATGAATGGATGAAAATAAATAGGTGAATCAAACAACCTTCGATAAGGAGAATGTAGTTGAACATCCTTGTACATTGTAACATGACCAAGATATTCAAGCCTTTAGTAAGGAAAAGATGGACCGCTTTCGAGCACTCTTAAACTCAATAAGTAAGCCTCTTGGCTCGTATGGCTTGACCATGAAAGGTAAAAGTTCCTTCAATATTTCTAGTTCAGCTCCACAAAGCATCTAGATCCTTGATTCTAGGGTAACAAATCATATGACCCTATTTCCTTCATATTTTACATCATACCTTAAAGTATCCAAAAAGAAACTCATTACTATTTCTAATGGAGATCATGTTCCTATTGTTAGATCTAGCAACGTCCAACTTTAGTTCTCTTTATCCCTACACATTGTTCTTCATGTTCCGAAACTGGCTAACAACCTTATCTTTATACATAGGCTTATACAAGATTGGAATTGTGCAGTAACATTTTTCATCCTCATTGTGTTATTTAGGAACTTACAACGGGGAGGACGATGGAGTTTCTAAAGAGCAAGGTGGGTTGTACTACTTACAACATACAAAGATAGGTAACAACACCAATAAGAAAGATTTGCCTTCCAGTCAACGGACAACCTCAAAAACTTGGGCAGGTTCTCAAATTTGACTTTACCATAAATGTCTTGCACATCCACTGTTTGGGTTACTTAAGACAATGTTTCCACATTTATTTGCAAAAGAGTTTGTTGAGTCCTTTAAGTGTGATGTTTTTCAATTTTCAAAGCATCATCGTGCACCAATTTTTCCTAGTCATAATAAAAGTCTTAAACCTTTTAACCTTATTCATTCTGATGTGTGGGAGCCAGCCAGTAACTCTATATCAGGGGTTAAGTGGTTTGTATCATTTATTGGTGATTGTACTCGTGTAACATGGATACTTCTTATGAAACATAAATCTGAGGTTTGTCAAATATTTGTCGATTTTTTTTGTCTTGTCAAAAACCAATTTGATAAATCTATTAAAAGACTATGGTCAAACAATGGTACCGAATTTGTAAATCTTGAGTTCTCCAAGTTTCTTAAAGATAATGGTGTGGTTCATGAATTGACATGTGTGAATACTCTCCAACAAAATGGGGTTGCAGAAAGGAAAAATTGTTATCTCCTTGAGGTTAGTAGAGCCCTCCTCTTCAAAATATTTGTTCCTAATGTTTATTGGGGAGAAGCTGTCCTAACTGTCAACTATCTCATCAACAGGTTACCCACTCATATCTTAAATGGTATTAGTCCAATTAAACATATGATATCCTTCTTTCCTTCTTCTCTCCTAATGTTAAACTTACCAAGTCATGTCTTTGGGTATGTTGCCTTTGTCCACTCTCATAATCCACATTGTGAGAAGTTAGATCCTAGAGTTGTCAAATGTGTTTTCATTGGTTATTTCTTAAATAAAAAACGGTTTAAGTGTTATCATCTTTCAAGTCTTCGACTCTTTGTCTCATTGGATGTTACTTTTCATGAAACACAATCATTCTTTGTCATCCCTCCACTTCAGGGGGGAGTGATGAGTCATATTTTATACACCTCACAAGGGCTTAAGATGGGTGTTGTTAAGAATGTTTAATGATTAAAAGTCTTGTCTTAATCGAGATTTGAATTATGGGCCTAAAAACAAGAGAAATACAAATCTGTGCTAAAATGAGGTTTTTAACTAACAAAAAGGTTAAGACTTGTTTTGCAAGCCTGAATGCCGGGAGTACCTCGGTCCAATGGGATCATCTCGGCCCAAGACGGGAAGCACTCGGCTGGACTAGCTGTCTCGGCCAAAGCCGACTAGTGGCTAAAATCACTCCAGCAAGAATGTAGATATGATTTGCTAAGATTAAGGAATCTGTAATGTAGATATGATTTGCTAAGATTAAGGAATTTGTAATACAAATATGATTTGCTAAAATTAAGGAATTTGTAATACAAATATGATTTACTAAGATTAATGAATTTGTAATGCAGATATGATTTGCTAAGATCAAGAAATCTGTAATTCGGGTAACTAGGAATTCAGATATGATTCTGCTAGAAATTAGGAAACTGGGAAACTTCTAAGATTGAGGAGATTGTAATCTGTAATTCGAATTGGAATCTTTAGGATTTGAATTTCTGTTATTAGGATTAGATTTAGATTTATCCAGCTTGTGTATAAATAAGCACACCAGGCCATGTCTTCAAGTGTGGAATTTTCAACAGAATCTAGAGCTAGCACCGTTAGCAATCGTAGACACTCCAAGCTAGTACAGTGAAACACGAAGCTTCAGTACGGTGTCTCTCTCGGTCGAGGAGGTACAGGACCAGGATTTGGGAAGTTGGAAGCCTTCAGAGGTGATCGCTCGGTATAGCCGACGCACTCTGCTGGACAGAAACCTTAATGTCTGGCCACCATTGGTGCATCACTGTCGTTCTTCCATTGGCAGTCGTCGTGGAAAGTGGACTATCTGGAGACTCTGATTTCTCACCTTTGTATTCGGTTTGGTATATCAATGAATACAACTGGTTTGCAATTCTGAATTTTCTTATAATTCCTGCACTTTAATTCTACTCTTAACTCTGCCGTGACACACTGTTAGGGGTAGATAACGTTAGATTAGGACCGATTGGAACTAGTTTAACAATTTGATTAGGTAGAGAACCTAAAATCAACCAAGTGCATACTCTTTGTGAACTGATGAGGTAGCAGTTGTGTAAATCCTCGGTATGGCAGTGGATAAACGTTCGGCGGTTGTTGTAAGAATCTAAGGTTGATTCGGAATACAATTCTAAGTAAGAATAGTAAACTGTCGTGTTTTGATTCCCGAATTGATACAGTAGTTAGTATAAAGTAGTTTAGCATAGTTTAGTTTACTTTCAGCACTTAGTTTATTTTCTGCACTTAAACACAAAACCCCCCTTATTTACTACTTTCTAGAGTTTGAGACTGAGTCAGTCTAACTCCGTTGCATCTGTCTAAG
Source organism: Mucuna pruriens (assembly GCA_025330945.1). NCBI lineage: Eukaryota > Viridiplantae > Streptophyta > Magnoliopsida > Fabales > Fabaceae > Mucuna > Mucuna pruriens. The sequence continues at coordinate 197,850 of JAENHJ010000192.1, read as the reverse complement.
CCGACCAGCAGTAAGTTGACATTTCACAATAATTAGCGTTTCTACATTAACTCTTATTTTTACACTTAGCATAATCTGAACACATTATGTCCTTGAGAGAATCGACCTAGGTTAGCTATACTATAGTTAGCTTTAGTTTTATTTGATGCGCGTAAGACGATTAAAAACTCACTTATCAGGGAGTTATCTAGAAATCGAGCCTATCATCGAGTCATTACCTTTTCCTACTTAGGAGGCTTAAGTTCAAGTTCAAGAAGTCACGAAACCAACTCTGGTCTCAAAGCAAGTCCAATTGTCTGAATTGAAGGTAAGTATGTTTTAGAATCACATTGAGGATGTTACTAATGACATGCCTATTTCTTTGAGAAAAAGGAAATGATCATGTGTCAAGTATCCTATTTCTCAATTTGTGTGTACTGACCATCTTTCTGTACAACATCAGAGTTTTATTATTACCATTGATGTAATCAAAACACCTACATTAGTACAGGAAGTTTTGAAAGATGAGAATTGGGTTCAAGCAATGAAAGAAAAGATGAAGGTGTTAGAGAAAAATTCAACTTGGGATTTTTTTTATAGATCTAAAGACAAAAGAGTTGTAGGTTGTAGATGGATAGACACTATGAAGTGTAAATATAATGGGGCCCTTGAGTGATACAAAGCAAGATTGATTACTAAAGGGTATACATAAACTTATGGAATAGATTATGAGGAAACATTTACCCCTGTAGCAAAGATGAACACGGTAAGAGTTATTCTTTCCTTAGCCACCCACTTTGGCTAGAACTTGAAATAGTTTAATGTTAAAAATGGCTTCCTTCATGGAGACCTAGAAGAAGTCTACATGGAGATTCTCCTAGGATTCTATTCTCATAATGAAAAGAACAAGGTATGTAGACTCAAAAAGACATTACATGGATTTAAATAGTCACCCCAAGCATGGTTTGGAAGATTTGCTCAAGTCATGATATCCCTAAGATACAAGTAAGGTCAAGGTGATCATACTCTCTTCATAAAACATTCTCTTGATGGTAAACTTACTCTTCTCATAGTCTTTGTAGACGATGTGATTGTTATAGGTGATGATGAGATTGAAAAACTAACTCTAAAAGAAAAGGTTGCAACACAATTTGAAATGAAGGAGTTAAGAAAGCTTAAATACTTCCATGGGATAGAGGTTGCATATTCCAAACAAGGTATCTTTGTCTCCTAAAGGAAGTATGTACTTGATCTCCTCAAAGAAACAAAAAAATTGGGATGCAAGACGTTAAGGGTACTTATTGAACATAACCATAAGAGTGGGTGTGAAGAAAGTCCAACCATAGAGAAGTCCCAATATCAAAGATTGGTGGGAAAATTGATCTACTTATCCCACACTAGGCTAGATATTACCTATGTTGTTAGTGTGGTCAACCAATTTATGCATGATTCCATGAAAAGATACCTTTAGGCAGTTGAAAGAATCCTCTAATATTTGAAGGCAAGTCTAGGAAAAGGACTGTTGTTAAGAAAAGAAGGTATATTATCCATGGAAATGTATACAGATGCAAACTATGCAAGATCAGTTGTAGATAGAAGATCCACTTCTAGATTTTGTATGTTTCTAGGAGGAAATCTAGTAACTTAGAGGAGCAAGAAGCAAAATTTGGTTGCTGGATCTAGTGTAGAAGTAGAATGTTGAGCCATTACACATGACACAGGTGAAGAATCGTGGATGAAGATTATTCTTGATGACCTCAAAGTAAAATATAAGGGACCTATGAAATTGTTCTGTGACAACAACTCAACTATTATTATTGCCCATAATCCAGTCCAACACGACAACAAAAAACACATAGAGATTGATAGATACTTCATTAAAGAGAAGTTGGACATTGGACTTATAGTCATAGCACATGTTCCTACAAGGCTCCAAGTGGTAGATGTTTTCACCAAAGGGCTCTGTGCAACTAGATTTCAAGAAATGGGATGATTGATATTCATTTACCAACTTGAGGGAGAGTGTTGGAGATATTATAAATATCTGATAAGATATGGTAGATAACTCATTAAGAGATTACAAACATCTAAATATCTTATTAGATTAAGAGGTTACAAATATCTAGAAATCTCATTAGGAGATCATGAATATTGAATTTTATCTACAATGATTATCTTTTCTTTTTTTGTTACCTATATTATCTTTAAGTGGTTCACATTTATCCTATAAAGGGGGATTAGAAATTTTACTCTATAAATTGAGCATGCTCTTTGTTTTGGATCACTATACCTACTTATCTATTTGGAAAACACACCATTAAGTTTGAGCAAGTAAAGGTTAAAGTCGAAATAATATAGGTATTAGTGAGAAAATATTTTCTCTACAATGGCTGAAAATTAATTTCTAATTAAGCTTCTTTTATATATATATATATGAGTATGTGTTGTTTAATTATTAACATGTTTAGATCAAATGATTTAGAGTTCAAAATTTCTAAATTAGGTAATGTGTTTTAGAACCTTTTAATCCAAACTAAAATCGAAAATCACTTATCAAAATGACCAGGAGGTTAAAAACAAGTATTGTGATGTCGTTGCATGGTTCTAATCCTGTGCCTTCTTGTTCATGTTTTTCGAAAATCACTGGTCAAAGTGACCAAAAGGTTGAAGACAAGTATTATGATATCGTTGCATGAGTTCTAATCATGTGCCTTCTCATTCATGTTTTTCTATTTTTTTTTAAATTGAAAATAAATAAAACAAGGACTTGAAGCCACATAGTGCATCCTAAATCACAAGTTTACCGTACCACTAAAATCAATTTTATTAGTAATAATGGTTTAAAACTTATGTACGTTAACGTGTTTAATTATTCTTAAAATTATTTATCAGTTATTTAATGAGTTTTAATATATTTAAATTATTTAATTGGATTTTTTAATTGTATGTTTAATTTTGGTATTAATTTAAACATGCAATATATGTAAAATAATTTATAAACATTAAAAATTAATCATTTAAGAGCTTATACTATTTTATTAATTGAATAATTGTATGCATAATTTATAATTTATTTAATTGTGTGTATGAATTTATATTATACATGCAATATTATGTTAAATAATATTTATGTAATATTATTATATTTATTTTCTACTAGAGATATTGTGCAAATATTTAAGCTCTTTATTAGAAATTAATGTTAAGTGATTAATTTATTTTTTAATAAATTAGAGAGTAGTCACAACATCTTTAATTTATTATGATTATATATTAAGTTATAAAATCACATTAAAACCATTAATTGACATTAACTATATGTAATATAATAAAATCTACTCACATGAATTTTTTTTGTTATATTTGTTTAATTAAGTAGGATAAAATATTATATTATATTTCTTAATTTACTTGTAGGCATCAAGAAAAAGACACACAATTAGATAGTTTTGTTATAAAGTTATGTGATGAATCTAATTGAGTAAGACTTTAGCCTACAAACAAGTTTTGTGTCCCTAAATTTATATATTAAAACATGATTTAAACATAATTTTTAGTCTTAAATTTTGAATAATGAGCATGAATATTTAAACTATGTAGTTATGCAATTTACGAATATTTCTGATATTAAATGTGATATTCCTGAGTTAAGGGGTAATAATTATAAAGTTTGGAAGGAAAGAATTCTTCTTCATTTAAGCTGGATGGACATAGAAGTTGTTATTAGGAAGGACGAACCATTGAGTATTATTGAAACCAGTTCTCTAGATGTTGTTAATCTTTATGAAAAATGGGAAAGGTCTAACCACCTTTTTGTAATGTTTATAAAGACCAAAATTTTTCTAGTATTCAGAGTTTTGTCAATTAGCATGATAAAGTTAGGGATCTTGTAAATGTTATTGATGAGAATTTCACAACATTTGACATGTCCCTTGTCAGTACCGTTATAATGCAATTCTCATCCATAAAAGCTCATTGGGATAAGAGGTGTGCGTGATCACATCAAGTGCATACGGGATATAGTGGCTCGATAAAATGGGTTGGAGGTTACCATGTAAGAATCTTTCTTTGTTCACTATATTTTGTATAGCCTACCTCATCAGTATGCCCATTTCAAGATCTCTTATAACACACAGAAAGGTAAATGGTCAATTAATGAGTTATTGACTATGTGTGTTCGTTCAAGAGGAAGAAAGATTGATAATGGAAGAGGACGAGAGGATGAACTTGACCACTTATAGAAAGAACAAGTAAAATTAAGCCAAAAATAAGGGCAAGATTTTTGCTATGCCAATTATAAAGCAAGAGTGAAAGTGTTTCTTTTGCAAAAAGAAGGGATACATGAAGAAATATTGCATAAAGTTTAAGAATTGTCTCGATAAGAAAGGTACTCAACTTTCATTAGTTTGTTATGAATCTAATATGGTTAGTGTTAATAATGACACATGGTAGAGTGTTTATGGTTCTACAATCTATGTTTCTAATACCTTGCAGGGTATGGAAAACCTAAGGAAACTAGTGGGAAGTGAATAACACATCTATTTAGGTGAAAGGAAGAGTTCACGTGTGGAAGCTATTGGGACGTGCAATTTGATTTTAAGCAGTGATTTTATTTGAAGTTTAAAAAAACATTCATGTTCCAAGTTTTTCTAAGAATTTAATTTCTGTTTCATCAAGACTTGCACTTTTGGTTTTTTCCTTAATTTCTCAGACACTAATTGATGATCTTTATGAAATTAAATTACAAAATGCTTCTTATAATTCTATGCATGTTACTGTTGGGTTAAAACAATGTGTTGTGAATGATGAATCCTCTATGTTATGGCATCAAATATTAGGAAACATCTCTATTGACAAAATTAAGCGATTAGTAAATGAAGGAGTACTTAGTACTCTAGATTTTACTAATTTTGAAACTTGTGTAGGTTGTATTAAGAGAAAACAAGCTAACAAGTCTAAAAAGGGGTACAAAGAGGAGCACAAATCTTTTAGAAATCATACATATAAATATTTCTTATCTAGACATGGATGCAAGTAGTTCAAAATACTTTATCACCTTTATCGATGATTATTTAAGATATATATATCTTTACTTACTTCATTAGAAGGATGAAGCTTTGGATGCCTTTAAAGTTTTTAAGGTTGAAGTGGAGAAGCAATATGGAAAACAAATTAAGATCATGAGATCTAATATAGGTTGAAAGTACTATGGTAGATACACTAAGAATGGACAAGCACCTAGTCCATTTGCAAAATTTCTTCAAGAACATGGGATTGTTGCCAGTATACTATGCTTGGTTCTCCAGATTTGAATGGTGTGGTAGAAAGAAGAAATCAAACTTTAATGGACATGGTGAGAAGTATGAGGAGTAACACAAAACTTCATCATTTTTTGTGGATTGAAGCACTAAAGACAGCAACATATATATTAAATTAAGTTTTGGCAAAGACTGTCTTGAAGGCACCTTTTGAGTTTCTCATAGGTTGGAAACCAAGTTTGAGACATATACGCATTTGGGGATGCCTATTTGAAGTGAGGATTTATAACCCATAAAGAAGAAATTAGACCAAAGGACTATTAGTGGATATGCTAAAAATTCCAAAGGTATAGATTCTATTGTCCAACATACAACATTAGGATTGTGGAGTAAAAAAATGCAAAATTTCTTTAAAATGACTTGATTAGTGGGAGTAATCAATTTCAAGACATTGTTAATGAAAAGGATCACTGCGAGGCTTAACCCTCTGGATCAAGTGATAGAATGATTGTCATTCATACTCCTCAAGTACAAATGGGTATTAGACAACCAATAATTGAAGTCCCCCAAGTTGTTAAAAATGACTGTGTAGATCAAGTTGTTGATGAGGAACAATATGATTATGTTGAACAACAATCAGTTTAACAACATTTTCCTCAAAAAGATAACAAGGCAACATTAAGTAGATCTACTGGAGTAAAGAGTAAGCAAATCCTAGTGATTATGTAATGTATCTACAAGAACTAGACTATAATATTTGAGATAAAAAATGTCCCTAAAATGTTTTCACAAGCCATGAGTTCTAAAGAATCAAACTTGTGGTATAATGCTATAAAAGATGAGATGGATATCTATGGTATCTAACCAAGTTTGGAATCTTATTGAGTTTCCTAATGGGATAAAAGCCATTGGATGTAAATGGGTTTTTAAAACAAAGAAAGACTCACAAGGGAACATTGAGAGACATAAGACAAGATTTGTTGCCAAAGGATTCTTTCAAAGAGAAGGAATTGACTACACAAAGACATTTTCTCCTGTATCAAAGAAAGATTCTCTTTGAGTAATTATGGCATTAGTAGCTCATTTTGACTTTGAGTTATATCAAATGGATGTGAAAATGAAATTCCTAAATGATGATCTAGAGGAAAAGGTTTCCATGAAACAATCTGAAGGATTCTCCTCTAGTGATGGTGAGCACTTAGTCTGCAAGCTTAATAAATTCTCATCTATGGATTAAAACAAGCTTTCCACTAGTGGTATCTAAAATTTCATAAACAAGCTTCCCACTATTTCATTTGGTTTTGAAGAAAACATCACAGATAACTATATATACCTAAAGGTCAATGGGAGTAAGATTTGTTTTCTTGTGTCATAAATGAATGATATTTTGCTTGCGACTAACAATAAGAGATTACTATATGAGGTGAAACAATTTCTCTCAAAGAACTTTGGTATGAAAGATATGGGATAAGCATCTTATATAATTGACATTAAGATCTATAGAGAAAGATCTCGAGGAATTTTGGATTTGACTCAAGAGACCTATATTAACAAAGTCTTTGAGAGATTTAACATGAAAGATTGTTCACCAAGTATAACACCCATTATGAATGGTGATAAACTCAATTTGAATCAATGCTCCAAAAATGATTTTAAGAGAGAATTCATGAAAAATATTCCATATGCTTTTGCTGTTGGAAGCCTTATGTATGCTCAAGTTTGCACCAAACCTGACATTGCATATGTCGTTAAAGTTTTGGGAAGATATATGAGTAATCGAAGTGTTGACCATTGGAAAGTTGCAAAAAAAGTAATGAGACATACTCAAGGGACAAAGAACTACATGCTCATGTATAGACAAATTGATGATTTGGAGGTTATTGCCTACTTTGATTAGACTACGTTGGCTACATTGATTCTCGAAAATCAATATGTAGTTATATCTTCATGCTAGTTAGTGGAGCTATATCTTGGAGAAGTAAACACATTGACATTAAATACTTAGTCATGCGAGAAAGTGTTAAGGAAAAGAAAATGGTGTACGAATGATACTTGGATCCATTATGTGATTTTATGAACATTTGTTATTTTCAATGAAACTCTTATTTGGTTTTATGTTTTCTCATATAGTTTTGTGCACATATTTGTTTTGAGAAATATCATTAGGAATAGTTTCAAAGTAAACATATGGTTTACTCATTAAGTTAAAAGCTAATAGTATTGAAAGACTTAATATATTGTGATACATGAAAGATAATACTCATCAATAGAGGACATATAGCTATAATTCTTATATTTTTCTTATCATGATTGTTAATGGGTTAAATGGACCAAGTGAAAGAATGTTAGAATTTTTTTGTTATAGTTATTCAAATTATTGAATAAGTTTTTCAATATTGAATATTCAAATTTAGAAAAAATGACAGGAATTCCGTTACAGTTGGACAGTGATTTTATTGTCTAAAATTGAATGTGGAAAATGATATTAATGGATAAATATGGTACATTTTGTTGTTTTATACAACACATTATTTTAGCCATATATTTAGGGACATTTAATTGTCTAATGGATTTGTGATGGACAAAACTCTATAAATTGAACATGCTTTTTGTTTTGGATCATTGTGCCTACTTTTATCTTCAGCAAATGCACCATCAAGTTTGAGCGAGTACGAGTTCAAAAAAGTCAGAATAACACGGGTATTAGTAAGGACATATTTTCTCTACAATGGTAGGATCTTAGTTTCTAAATAATTTTCCGTTATATATATATATATATATATATATATATATATATATATATATATATATATATATATATATATATATATATATATATATATATATATGAATGTGTTATTTAATGATTAGCATGTTTAGATCAAATGATTAAGTTTAACAACACTAGCTTCCAAATATTTTCCTTTCATATATATGAATATTTTCTTTAATAATTAACATGTTTAGATCAAATGATTAAATTTAACAACACTAGCTTCCAAGTATTTTCCTTCCTAAGATTTGCCTATATTGGGATACCTAAGTAGATGAATGAGGTTGACATTAATACGAAGTTAAATAATGATGCATATCCTTGCATTATAGTTTCTCCTACTTGTATACCTGTGATGTGAAATACTATAAGCGTATGATTATCATCAAATAATAAAATACGAAATTCATAAGAACTATATGTTATAATTACTAATTTATCATGATTCATGATTCAATATAAGAGTTAAATGAAAAAAATATTTAAGAGTGTTAGAAAAAATAATAAGAGTAAAATAGAAATCAAGAGAAAATAACAAGCACTATAAGAAAAAATGTAAATACTAATTGAGTTAACCTTCACATCAATGCTAGTAACATTACCCTAGCCAAGGAAAAATGGAAGCAAAACTTTCTAAAACCATATTTTTTATTTTAAAATATTAAAAACATTTAAGTCCATTATATCCAACACTATGTTTAAATGTAGCGTCTCTATAGCATCAGCCTATGCTGAGTAAAAAATTAAACTAACATTGGCTTAACAAACGCTAAAGTTAACATTTTTTGGTAGTTGAGAAACAACGAGAATGGGCAACGATAAAAACAAAGAGCATCGTTTGGTAGCAAAGAAAGAGCGAGCGAAGAAATAAACGAACGAGCGAGCAAGAAATAGTAACTAATATCAAATTACAAATTTATAGCCTCCTAAATACGCAATTTTAATCGATTATTTATATAGATAATTGATTATATCGTTCATTATCACGCACGCCTTTATTAATTTTAATCGGTTATAATTATATATAATTGATTACACGTATCAATTTTAGTCGATTATGGTTATATAGTCAATGATCTCATGCGCGCTACTCTCCTCTACGCAATTTTAATCGATTATGTTAATATATAATCGATTATGTAATAGAACCAAATTAATTAGGTTCAATTATCTAATCGATTATATATATATATATATTTTAATGTATTTATATTTTGTTAATATATTTATATATTTAACATTATATATTTATTTTTAATAATAATATCTTTTTAAATACATGTATATATATATGGTTATTTTCTTCACCTTCTTTCATACTGTGCTATATAACATCTTACTTTTTCTCCTCTTCCTTTTGCTACCACCATACTTATAGATCTGACATTTTCTCTTTAACCACAACATGAAACTAACCCCCCAAAACCATCCAACAATCTGTCGTAAGCAGCCACCTCGCCACATCGTGATCCATCGCGCAAGCAGCTCACCAATGACTACGCAACCTTCATCGTCACTCTATCGTGGTTCTTTGCTATATTTACAAGTAGTAGAGGGTTAGTCTTTAGATGTGCTTGTTTAGGTTAAATTTTGAGAATAATATATTTTTAGTTATTAATTATATTATTTGTAGTAGCACCTCAAAACTGTCCGGCCCAAACAATCACAGTTGACTTTCCCTTAACCGACAACGATAAAATTCTGAAGATTCTATACGTTATCAACAAATAACCACAGTTGGTTTTCCCTTAACCGATAACGATAAAATCCTGAACATTCTATACGTTATCAACAAATAACCATAATTGGTTTTCCCTTAACCGATAACGATAAAATCCTGAAGATTCTATACGTTATCAACAAATAACCACAATTGGTTTTTCCTTAACCGATAACGATAAAATTCTGAACATTCTATACGTTATCAACAAATAACCATAGTTGGTTTTCCCTTAATCGATAACGATAAAATCCTGAAGATTCTATACGTTATCAACAAACAACCACAGTTAACTTTCCCTTAATCGATAACGATAAAATCCTGAAGATTCTATACGTTATCGGTAACAACTGGAAACAATAAAATCTCTTGGAGATAGGATAAGATACACTCTCATTTCAACCACAGCCTATATAAGGCCTTGCCGCGAATAAGCGGGGGTCGAACAAATTTTCCACCAGAAAGCCAGAAAAGTGAGAAGCCAAGAAGTCTGCGAAAGCATCCTGGACAAAGAAGAGAAGACTAACACGGCAGGAAATAGCGATTCCCCCCGTAACAACAACGCTATATAGTGCAATCTGAAGGGACATGAAGAATCTAGAAGGGATTGTTGAGAAGTTTGGCCCATGTGCATAGAATTTGTTCGCATTGAGATTGGTAATTTTACACGACGCAAGCCAGACGAAAACCAGAACGAGTCGGAAGTACCAGACAAAGAGAAGAAGGAATAGTCAGAACAAGCCATAGAACGAGAAGAGAAGAGACCGCATTCCTCCAACCTTTCTACGTCACGGCGGACTCCAGGTTAGTGGTACTCTCCCCTCTCTATCATAAACGTTGTAGTCTAGTTTAGAATCTAGTCAACTTCACACACTTAGAACCTACACTTTCCTTAGAATAAGTAAGTCTACTAGTCTAGATAGTATAATATTTGCCCAAGCCGAGTCCGCCTCGTCCTTTCTCATCTTTTCTAAACTCAACCAGGTCGAGCCCGTCTCGGCTTTCCCCATGGGAGCCTTCCCTAACCTTCTCCCTTAACCAAAATTGGTCAGGGCCGAGTTCATCTCGACCCTTGGCTAAGCAAATCTCCCAATCCTAGGAACCGTCCAGAACTACGTAGACTTTGAATCCTCAAGTTTGAGGTACGTAGGTAAAGGAGGCACACTCCTCTCAAGTCTATTCCCCAAACCAAACCACCTCCCATGAATAGAATAAGCAATGATTCTAGGATGCATTTAGTTGTAATTTCATTTATAAGTTGTTGATGTATAATGTTCTCTTTTGAATTATGGCATGATTTTATGGTATGAATTATTGTATGACATTCCCCTCTTTGCATGCACCAAAGCCTTAGTAAACCCAAAAGCTAGTCTTAGGTAACTGTTAAGTAACAGGCATGCTGGGGGCACCCTGTGCCCTTAGTGTGTAACCAACTTCCGAACCCGCCTGGTTCTAGACCAACCTTATCCTCCCATCTCGGTTTTCCAGCGTTCCTAATCAAAACACTGGTGGTGACTCCTCCACAGGCCGAATTGATTTCGGCCTACCCCCTTTAATTTTCCCTTTTCGATTTGTCACAATATCTGGTTGTGACAGATGGCGACTCCACTAGGGATCGAACCCAGAATCTTTGATTGCTGGGTTCTTAGAAAGTTGAGCCTTAATAGACTAGTTAGGTTTATGGTTTCTGTGTTATTTAATTGCTTATTCATTCACGCATGATTGTTATGTGGTTTTAAGTTTTACATGCCTGTTCATGCATTCTTATGAGTGTTTATTAGGCTATTCTCCATGCCTGCTCATGCATTTTACTCCACGTTCCTTCACTCCTATACATGTATCTGCTTTAGCTTAGGACTGTATATGGCCAAAACACTTCCCTCTTGATGTTTTAACCTAGGACTAATTACACTCAAATACGCATGATCCCCCTAGCTTAGGTAGTTTTCCCTTTAATTTATGCAAACCTTCATAAAACGTTAATAATTAAAGGGTAGTCATTGGGTGTTTAAGTTAACATTTTATTTTTAGTGGGGTCCTATTCCCGGGCCTGAAAGTTAAGGAGTGCGGAATGTGTAGTGGAACCATGCTGGAGGGTTTCCTCTGTACTAGTGATCACGATAGTTCCACTTGGGGCTGACAGCCTTTGGAAACGATCATATTTGGGGATACTCTCTTGTCTATGGTTGCGTTCCTTAGGAGGTCTATAGACCTAGTGACTTAGTGAGAATTTTCTTTTAGCAGCTCAATTGTGAGAACCCCTGGGGAAACCTTTCATCGCTAGGTTAGTTTTTTTAGTCAGCACGAATATCCGACTCTGAGATGGAGTCGGCATGCCTTGGGAAACTTCATCTTTTGCGTTAAAAATTTCGACACATTACTCCGAGATGGAGTCGGTCTTAAACACTAATTAATGAATTAACTTTGGCCAATATGGAGTCGGCCTCAACTCAATTGACTAACATCTTGTGCCGAGATGGAGTCGGCAAAGACGAGGCCGATATGGAGTTGGCCAGTCTCAATAAAAGCTTAAATCGAGATGGAATCTTCTTCTCTATTATCCTGTCCCACCTTTTCTCATCATACTCTATTCTACTTCCACACACGACATGCATTCCGAGATGGAGCTGGCCAGGCTCTATGATCAACCTTTTCCTGTGACTAGGCCAAAAGTCCGGTCAGGATGGAATTGAAATGCCACTCCGAAGTGGAGTTGGTCAATCCCTTCTAAACCAAATCCAAGATGGAACCGGCCCGGAAACCATCCTGGGCACCTCACCCTCTTTCACCCTATCAGCCTACATACGCACCCGATCCGGCCACTATGCCGACGCCAATCTCGAGTCTGATTCGGTGCCATTGTCTTAGCCACAATGTCATTCCCAAACTAAACCCTTGTGCCGATTCTAAGTTGCGTCTGGCTTCATGTCGTCTCCTTTTATTCAACCCTGCTCTGGCCCTTGTGTCGATTCTAATTCTCGCGCCATCTCCAATCCGACTCCGTGTCGTCCCTTATTTAAGCTAGCTCCCCACCATCTCCCCAATTTTGTTTTACCCCCGCGTCACTTCCTAAGTTGACCCAACGTCATTTTTCAATTCGGTACTGACCTTGTCCAGTTAAGAGTGCAGAGTTGACTTAAAAAAAATATGTATAAAAAAATAAAATAAAATAAAAATGAAAAACAATATAAAAACAGCATGCATCATATGTTGGATTCATCTCCATCAGGCATTTAAAATTAGGTGTTGCATTCCATCACATTGGCATACCGTTCTTCACCTAACCAACTAACCAAGACCAATACCAGGGCAGGGATCAAGTTCCGAAAGACCTTTACAAGACGCTTCCCAAGGCAAAATGGATGGAGACAACTATAAGGGATCTAGCAGAACAAAAGAAACACTAAAGAATGATGTTAGTCAAGTAAAGGCGCAAATAGGTCAAATCCCGGAAATGTTGAAGTCGATGCAAAACCAGGGGGCATCTTAAGCCATTGCCCGCCACACCATCACAAATCCACAACACTAGAGCGGCTTCAAAGCCCCACCAAGCCCAACACTAAACATTGCACCCCTCGCCTCTAGCCATCCCCATTCCAACCCTGTAGTATGACATTCTAACACCTCTATCAATGTCAAAATTTTGCCACACTTGCTTCAGCATGCCCTTGTGACCACAGTCCCATTGAAGCCTGTTCAACCCCCTATCACAAAAGCTATGATCCAAGGGCCAAATGCGAATACCACAAGGGAGCCTTGGGACATGCCACTGAAAAATGTTGGGGATTGAAACACAAGGTACAAGACTTAATTGACGCGGGATTACTGGTTCTTCTAAGAGAACAGTCTGAAATCTATACTAGCAAGCCCTCCAACACAGAAGATGAAACGAGCCTGACTGCGACTTCAAATACCCAACTGCCAACCACATGAACCGGCCTGGACTCGGCAAAAAAAAAAACTGTAAAGCCGAGTCCTGACCGTCCTAAGAAGAGCCTCTTGTTTTGCAGCCTTTAATCCTTTATCAAATTGACTGTAATGCTCTTTCTTTGAATAATTAATGAAATATACTCTAACTCTCCATGCTTCCTTTTCTCTTCCCACGTTTAAACCAAGTCAAAAATACCAATAAAAAAATCATCCCTAATGCTAATATCTCATGTTCTTTGACTATTTCATCAATCAAACCAGCAAGGATAATAAGGGTAATATATAAAACCTCAAGCATCTAGTCTGGCTACTTGGCCCCTAAACCAAGAAGGAAAGAGGGTTTACCACATCAAACTTTACTATGCTTAAAACTCTTATTGGCTTAGTGCCCCTAAGAAAAAAGGGAATAGAAAAAAAGAAAAATGAATAAGTGACTCGCTAGACCGAAAACTCAAAAGAAACAGTCTAGGCAAAAGTCAGAGTCATAAAAAAGGAAAAAGAAAGCGGCTCGCTAGGTTCAAACCTTAAAATAACAACCTAGGCAAAAGTTAGAGTCCAAAAAAATAAAAGTTTGCTAAGACTGAAAACTCAAAAAAGTAGTCTAAGCAAAAATGCAATACTGGGGGCAAGCCACTAACATAGGGGGCAGTAATGACCCTTAGGAAAAGCCAGCTAGAAGCAACAAATCAGTCATAAAGATACCCAAATTATCCTTAAAGGCGCTGGATGATGGACTCTTCAAAATTGTATGCATGAGGATAGCATTGACCCCACATAAACCCTTCCGCGGAAACAACATAAACACCATCCTCTCCGTTCCTCCATAAGCTGAAAACAAAATAAACAAAAGGAGCGTTACAGTCAAGATGAAAAAGTTAAGCATCACCCGAAGCAATAAGCCTCTGACTAGTCTCAACCTATGAGCAATAACGAGGTAACAACATCCGGGACGTCTCCAACACCAAAGCTGGAATACAAGAGGCTCAACTGCCTACACTACGAGCCTTGGGATAGCAAAGTAAAGACTTGCCCTCACTAAATGCACACTCCCTATACCCCATCCAACTCCGCACCTTGTCATTACCTCATACAGTCCATACCTTCACATACACTTGGCAATCCATGTCAACCCATGTCAACACAACCAAACCCCCATATAAACCTCCATGCATCCAGCCATCCACGGCAAATCTACATACATCCATACGGCCATGCATCCATACATCCACACATCCAGCCATCCGCGACAAACTCACATACACCCATACAGTCCCATCCAACAATCCACATCAAACGTCCATGCAACCTACATGCATTCCAAGCATTCACGCATCCAGCAATCCACGCATATGACATGCATTCCAAATGTCTATCCTCCCATAAAATAAAAATCTCGATCAATTTTGCATACATGCATAAATACATACATACAACATGCATGCACATCATCCCATGGTTATTTCCTTAAGACTACTATCGATTCTCGTATTCCAACACTACGTCAAGGTCTATGCTGACTCTATGTTAAGTCCTTTGCCTACTTTGTCCTAGGTCGACCCTATGTCAAGTCTCTCTGCCGACTCCGTGTCAAGTTGACATGCCGACTTTGTGTCAAGTCTCTGCCAGCACCATGTTGTGAGATCCTTGCTGACTAGCTATAACTTAGGCTCTCCATACCAACATTCTTATTTCAACCTCGAGTCGGTTTGTCCTTAGGTTAGTCATTTAGGTCCTAACTTAGGCATTTGTGGCGCAGTGCCAACTTTTCTAGTTTGTCTTAGTCATTTTGGCCTCGTGCCAACTTAGTCATTTTAACCCCCGAGTTGGTTATTTTTTCGAGGTAGTCAATTTGGTTTCATGCGACATTCTTCATTTCAACCTTAGGTCAAGGAGGGACGCACCTATGACTTTTGTTGTCATAGACTAAAGGCTAAGGCCAAAGTCAAGAGCTAGCAAATATAAATTCTAGGATCATCCAAACCAGATCTAGACCTTTCAATCGACTCTAGGCCGAGACCCTTCAAACTGGCTAAATGATAGGGCCAAGAATCCAGTCCTGGGTCGAGACCCTTCAACTAGCATTACACCAAAACCCTCAATTCGACCCTATGCCAAGAACCATTCGACTCTATGATAAGACCTTCCTACCGCCTCCATGCCAAGTCCAAGCTCCATGTCAACATCCAAGCATCTGGCTCCGTGCCAAGTCTCCCAATGCCACGTCAACTTCTTGCCACTTTCAGTATTAACATTTCGAATCCAACTCCATGTAGTCCTCCATCACACCACCATCCATGCCCTGACCTCTTCCCATGTGATCCAATGTTATCCAAACAAGCTCCATGCCGAAATCCAATCTAAACACTAAAATCAACCCAATCTAGTCTATTTATCCACCCACTCTAAAGATTTTTTTAGATGCCGAAAGGATAGTCCAATAATCCTATCCGACTTTGGATGCGAAAAGGATAGTCCACTCCATCTAAATCTCCTCGTCCCCCAAGAGACACCTCACCACATCTAAAGGATCTCCGAACACTTAAAAGAAAGTCAATTGATCCTAAATTCACCCATTCTGACCCCGTGTTGAATCGACCTTTTTCTGACTCCGTGTCGAGTCATCCTTTTTTCGACTTCATGTCAAATAATACTTTTTCCGACTCTGTGTCAAATCGACCTTTCTCTGACTCCGTGTCGAATCATCCTTTTGCCAACCCTGTGTCTAACTGACCACTCTTTCGACTCCATGTCGAACCTCCTCAGGCCGACTTCGTTTCAAGTTTCCCTAACTGACTCTATGCCCGTATCACTATCTGATTCCATCCCAAAAACAACCCATCAAATCTTTCAATCCTGGATGTCAGTGGATATTTTAGTGATTCCTTCAACTCATGGGCACTAGCGGATAGCCCACGAGTCCTTTCAGCAACCAGTCAACCTTGGACACCTATTGGATAGTCCAATGATCAACCAACCCATTAACCTAACTTCGGGCTTCTAATGGCTCCAGTTCAAAATGAAAACGAAGAGGTGTGTCTGAACGCATTCGAAACAAGGGGGCATGTTTGAAGAAAGACCAAGCACATCCCTTCAAGCGCAACCCTCGGCATTCCAAAATTTCAAATTTCAAATTCTTCCACGTGGCCCCTAGGACACCTTGGCCAACATCAACCTGCTAGGGCCAACACCGAAATCATCTTGGCCATGGTCAAACCTGCCAAGGTCGACATCAAAGTCGTCCCAGCTTTGGTCAAACCCACCAAGGTCGACACGGAAGTCATCCCAGCCTCAGTCAAGCTTGTCATGGTCGATATCGACTCATCTCGGCCTTGGCAAAACCCTTCACGGTCGACATCGAACCTTCCCAGCCAATGCCAAACCATGAAGCCCTACCTAATGAGGGCGCCTCGCCTTTGAGCAACCCGGTCTAAGCGTTCTGAAGTCCTCCCAGCACTACAAACCAATGTACTCAACTTCAGTAGGAGACAAAACCCAATCCATAAGAACTCCTAAAATTTATCAACTTTTGGTACCTATTGGAAAGCTCACTATAGCTAATCCAAACCTAGGCCCCAATGGGAAGCCTAGAGTCTCCCTATCAACCCTGGATACCAATTGGATAGTCTAGTGACTAGTGCACCCAACTTGGACATCGCGTTTGAGGTCCTTTATGCAACAGATAGAGAAGCTTTCAGCTTACCTACTTCAGCATCTGATGCCGAACCCCTAGCCTTCATAGAAGTCGCCCCAGACTTTGCAACAGCAAGCTTAGCCTTCAACCTCTCCACTTCAACCTTCGCCTTCTGGCTCCCAGTCTTCAAATCTAAGCTCTCAACCTTCCACACTTGAGTCTCTGTTTTCAAGACTTGATTCTCTGCCTTTAGATCAGCATGGGCCTTCTGCAACTTCTTGTTGAGGGCCTCTTTTAGAAGAATTTGCTCAACCTTCTTAGCCCAACCTCTCAAGATTTCTAAGGTGGCTATAGAGCGAGCATGATAAGCGGCCATTATGTCGAAGGAACGATCAGCACCTGCAAACACCACCAAACCTCTGTCATCCTGAGGAATGAAGTTGGCAAGAAGCAGACCTTACACCTTCAAGCCTGGCCCCCACACAATGATTGGATGTTAGAGGGAGCAGCGTAGCAAGTCAAGCCCCCAGGGGGCAATTCAGGCCCAAGAAGTCACCACTACCTTTCCCTTCGGCTGACCAGTAGCCAAAGGGGGATGCATAGCAGCCTTCCCTTTCTTCCTAAAGGCGTCCTAAATGGCTTGGGTCTCAGCTTTCCTCTTGGCCTCGATCACATCGGCTTGGATTGTCTTTTCGACCTCAGCCGAAACCACCCTCTTCTCGACCTCAACCGAAACCACCCTATTCCCAACCTTAATTGAGACCGCCCTCTTCTCAGTTCCAATTGAGACCGTCTTCTTCTTGACTTCAGAAGTCCCTTGAGAAGTAGTAGGAGTTCCCCCGCCATGGGAAATGAGATTAGCCTTTTAGATTAGCTCCTCCATGTTGATTCCTTCTTCCTCAATCATATTTGGAAAAAAATCATAAAAAATTCAAAGTCAGAGCAAAGCAATCACGCTTCAGATAGAAGAGGGGCTTGCCCCCACACCACCAAGGACACAATTTCCTTACAGTTCATCCCTATGGGCAGCTCGAGGTCAACCTTTCCTTCCAAAGAAAGCCGACTCTTGTGGGTCCCCAAAGCCTTCAAGGGAAGCCTCCAGTACAAAGGCATTGGCTCTTCATCAGAGCAAATGGAAGCCCCTCCTACAACATGAATCTTCACAAATCTATCCCTAAAACCTTTGTAGGAAGCAGTGTACGCCGTGAAGAAGACGGGTGTTTGGCAGAGGCGCTAGAGATACCCAGCCAACCTTCTTTCCCATTCTGTCTATGTAGTGACCTAGGAAGACTAGAGTAGAGGGGATCATGGTAAGAGCAAAGCACACCGCAGCTCCCCAAGAAATGAAGAGGCATGTTCTAAAGACATTTAAGGCAACGCCAGAAACGAAGAGACACGACAAAGCATTAATATAAGAGTGAGAAACTAGGGGGCATGTCTGAAGCCACGTGCCCCCAGACAATACCCCTTGGCATTCTAGGATTTAAAATTCAAAATCCTCCACAAGGAAAAAGGCAAACATCACTTCAGCCAACACAAATGTCATCTCACCCAACATCAAGTCGTCTCAACCAGTTTCAAGTCGTTCTAGCCAGTTCATTCCATCTTAGCTAGTTCATTCCATCTCAGCTAGTTCATTCCATCTCGGTAGTTTCAATCCATCTCGGTCAGTATCAAGTCGTCTCGGTCAACCATCAAGTCATCATGGCCAAATTCATACCGTCTCAAGTCACCTCAATCAGCATCTGCCAACTACCAGATTTCACTGGCCGCCTAGAGGAAAGCCCAATGATCTTATTCAAGTTCAAATTCAAGCTACCATATTTCACTGGCCGCCTAGAGGAAAGCCAAGTGATCTTTTCAAATTCAAGCCATTAAGACCTGGACGCCTAAAGAAAAGTCCAACGATCTTATCAAGTTCAAATTCAAGTTACCAAATCTCACTGGCCACCCAAAGGATAGCCTAGTGACCTCAGTTCAATCTCAAGTTACCAGATTTCACTAGCCGCCTAGAGGAGAGCCCAATGACCTCATTTCAAGTTCAAGATCTCACTGGTCGCCCAGAGTAGAGCCCAGTGACCTCATTTCAAGTTCAAGATCTCACTGGCCACCCAGAGTAGTGCCTAGTGACCTTAATTTATCAATTCAAGCTATCAATTCCAGTTCAAGACCTCACTGGTCGCCCAAAGGATAGCCTAGTGACCTCAGTTCAAACTCAAGTTACCAGATTTCACTGGCCGCCTAGAGGAGAGCCCAATGACCTCATTTCAAGTTCAAGACATCATTGGCCGCCCCGAGTAGAGTCAATGATCAGATATCAATTCATCAGTCATCAGTTATCAAGTTCAAGACATCATTGGCCGCTCCGAGTAGAGTCAATGATCAGATATCAATTCATCAGTCATCAGTTATCAAGTTTAATACATTAGTCATCAGCTATCAAGATCAAGGCATCAGCTATCAAATTCAAGTCATCAGTTATCAAGTTCAAGACATCATTGGTCGCCCCGAGTAGAGTCAATGATTAGATATCAATTCATCAGTCATCAGATTCAAGATATCGCTGGCCGCCCTGAGTAGAGCCAGTGATCTCATTCATTAGTTTTCAAGTTTAATACATCATGCATCAGCTATCAAATTCAAGTTATCAACTACCAAGTTCAAGATCTAGCTGGCCATATAGGGTTAGCAACCTTAGTTCAAGTTTAAAACATCAGGTCATTAAAACTCTAGGACAGAACCTCATCCAAATCAACCTAAGCATAGAAACCAGCCTAGAACCACACCTTTGATTCTTTATTTATGCTCATCAGGGGGCATCCCTGATGAACACAAATAAAGAGGGGGCAACTGTAGCACCCCAAAACTGTCCGGCCCAAACAACCACAGTTGACTTTCCCTTAACTGATAACGATAAAATCCTGAAGATTCTATACGTTATCAAAAAATAACCAAAGTTGGTTTTCCCTTAACCGATAACGATAAAATCCTGAAGATTCTATACGTTATCAACAAATAACCACAGTTGGTTTTCCCTTAACCGATAACGATAAAATCTTGAAGATTCTATACGTTATCAACAAATAACCACAGTTGGTTTTCCCTTAACTGATAACGATAAAATCCTGAAGATTCTATACGTTATCAACAAACAACCATAGTTAAATTTCCCTTAACCGATAACGATAAAATCTTGAAGATTCTATACGTTATCGGTAACAACCGGAAACAATAAAATCTCTTGGAGATAGGATAAGATACACTCCCATTTCAACCACAGCCTATATAAGGCTTTGCCGCGAATAAGCGGGGGTCGAACAAATTTTCCACCAGAAAGCCAAAAGAGTGAGAAGCCAAGAAGTCTGTGAAAGCATCCTGGATAAAGAAGAGAAGACTAACATGGCAGGAACAAGAGATTCCCCCCCTAACAACAGAACTATATAGTGCAATCTGAAGGGACATGAAGAATCTAGAAGGGATTGTTGAGAAGTTTGACCCATGTGCATAGAATTTGTTCGCATTGAGATTGGTAATTTTACATGATGCAAGCCAAACGAAAACCAGAACGAGTCAGAAGTACCAGACAAAGGGAAGAAGGAATAGTCAGAACAAGCCATAGAACGAGAAGAGAAGAGACCGCATTCCTCCAACCTCTCTGCGTCACGGTGGACTCCAGGTTAGTGGTACTCTCCCCTCTCTTATCATAAACGTTGTAGTCTAGTTTAGAATCTAGTCAACTTCACACACTTAGAACCTACACTTTCCTTAAAATAAGTAAGTAAGTCTGCTAGTCTAGATAGTATAATATTTGCCCAAGCCGAGTCCGCCTCGTCCTTTCTCATCTTTTCTAAACTCAACCAGGCCGAGCCCGTCTCGGCCTTCCCCATGCGAGCCTTCCCTGACCTTCTCCCTTAACCAAAATCGGTCAGGGCCGAGTTCATCTTGACCCTTGGCTAAGCAAATCTCCCATCCCTAGGAACCGCCCAGAACTACGTAGACTTTGAATCCTCGAGTTTGAGGTACGTAGGCAAAGGAGGCACACTCCTCTCAAGTCTATACCCAAACCAAACCACCTCCCATGCATAGAATAAACAATGATTCTAGGATGCATTTAGTTGTAATTTCATTTATGAGTTGTTGATGTATGATTTTCTCTTTTGAATTATGGCATGATTTTATGGTATGAATTACTGTATGACACTCCCCTCTTTGCATGCACCAAAACCTTAGTAAACCCAAAAGCTAGTCTTAGGTAACCGAACGGATGAACTGGAAAGGACTTGATTATTGGACTGAAACATGAACACAGCCATAACCATAACAGTAGTGTAGTCAGTAGCTGTATTTGCACTTTGCATTTTACTCGCACTCCAATCCCCTGTTTACTGTTGTCCTAGTCTGATACAGAGTTAGTCCAACTCTGTAGCGTCTGTCTGCACTCAGCCAAGACAAGTCAATACTCTGCACTTTGATTTTGCTTTGTTTATTCCACATTGAAACACACTTCGAACACACTGTGTCCTTGAGAAGAATGACCTAGGATTGACTATACTATAGTTAGCTTTAGTTATTTGATGCGCGTTGAGACGACTATAAAACGAGCTTATCAGGGACCCAACTATCCAAGAGGACTCTGAAGGCCAGGAGGGACTGATTGTCTGGAAGGGCTCTAAAGACCGACCGGTATAGTAATCATGTCTTTTATTAAATAAATAAATATATATATATATATATATATATATATATTTGTTAGTATAATTAGTATACAATAATTAGATTACATGCAACCGTAGTATACAATAATTAATATAATTAGACGAAAATATATATATAATATACATAATTATTTTTAAAATAAAATTAATATATATATATATAGACTGAATTAAATTACAAAAATTTATTTATTGAATTTTAAAAAATATATTTATGTAATTAATTATATATTCGTAATCGATTGGAATATATATAATTAATTATTTATATATTTTTTAAAACTTATATTATGTAATTAAATTTTTATTTTGTCATAAATAATTTTAATGTTCAATACTTTTTTAAAATTAATTATAAATTAAATTTTTATTATTTTATGTTTAAAAATATGATATATATATATATATATATATATATATATATATATGTTTTATTTTTAAATTAAAATTATTATGTAATTAAAATTTTATTATGTTAAAAATATTTTTTTAAAACAAATATTTTATATGTATAGTTTTTTAAAAACTAATTATAAAATTAAAATTTATTATGTTATGTTAAAAAATATTATATATATGTTTTATTTTTTAAATAAAAATCATTATGTAATTAAAATTTGATTATGTTAAAAATATTCTTTTATGTTAAAAAAGATTACATATATATATATATGTTTATATACATTTATACATAATTAATAAAAAGATAATGTTTATTATTTAAATGTTTCTGAATAATATTTATAGTCTTTTTAATTTTTATATTGTTTATAATTTTTTATACATTGAGCATATGATTATATAGATGACTATTTGATAATATGTTGCGATGCGACCTAAATCACACAAAGGATGATTTAGAGGCCATCTGACGTGACCTAAATTGCGTCGGGGACAATTTAGAGGTGGTGCAAATGTTGGGAATAGAAATTCAGTTTCATGTATGTGCGTGGAAATTTGGATTTGATTAGAAACAGCGGTGAGTCGAACGTAGTTTGGAAGGATGCCGAACTCACCTGTTCCTGGGGAATCCAACATGCTGAGTCGGCATCAGCTCAACCAACCTAGAGAGGGCTGATCGAAACCGATCCAAGTCGTGCTGGAGTCACCACTAGCGTTTAATGGTACGCTGAAAATCGAGGGTGGACAAGGCAAGGTCTCGGGGTAGAGAATCTAGGTAAGGAGTCGGTTATGCATGAGAATGACGCATCATCCTATCCACCTAGCTCTTCGTCTTGGAGGCGTTTATAGGTTTTGGGCGAGGAATGAAAGCACATATGATCTCGCCACATGGAGCTACCCCCCAGCCTTCTGATCTAGTTTGTTAGCTTTGGCGATCCCCAGATTGATGTTCGTTGGTTCCCTCGCTTGATCGTGGCACATTCTCTCTGAATTCGAGGCGCCTTATGCGGGTAATGGCTGACCTGGCATGTTCTCTTGTTGTGATTGGCGAGGATCTTGCTTTACTAGAGGCAGTGGGACCTCTACTTTGCTGATGTGGCTTCATCAACGACTTTGCCCTCTTTTGGACGGATCCTACGGCTCGAAACACTTTGATCTTGGTGAAACTGTTTCTTCTTGCTAGCGTGACTTATTTCCTCTGATTTTGCTGAGCTGGGTGATTCCATCAGTGCTTAGTTGGAACTTGAATGCCTGGTTGCTGCTTTGAGCCTCTAGTCACTTGGGCTTTCTTTCTGCATTTGCCATCAAGAAGGGTTAGACACTAGCCTTCTCGGGTCTCTTCTGGGTTACAAGTCGGATTAAGCATGACATTGGGCTCATCCTCGCTGGGCTGGTGTGTTATAGGCTGTCTTGGGCCCCCTTGTCCTAAACAAGGCCGGGTTAGCTGCTTTTCTAGATGGGCCCTTTCCCGGCCCTTTAGGATTTGGATCCTTCTCTTTTGGAATTTTTTTTCATAGACCTATTTATTGGGCCAGACAGATTTAGGTGCCTACATGTTGTTTTATTTATTTTTTTTATTTTTCATAATAGGAAAATTTTATATAATATTTAAAAGATAAAATGACATTAATATTATAGAATTTAGTTAGTATAGTCAATTAAAGAGTTAAGTCATATTTTAGAGTAGAAGACTAATGTTCTTTGATACTTATCTGTATTTTTTTATGGGTTTAGGAGTTTCAGTGAAATGGACAGAAATAATAATATTGACTATGACGAATTGGATGAAGAGAAAATGCTTAATAATGGAATGTAAGTTGATAGACAAATAATAAGTCATGTTTAGGAACAACTCCAAGTAAGATTGCAAGATGGTGCAATCATATTATTCTGTTATGTAGGACATGCATTGCATTTGCTTAATTTGTTGACAAGGAAAATACATACATTGTGTATTGATTTTGCTCTTGAAAGGGAACAAAGACATTGGGAGTTAATGACATATCTAGTTTACATAGAGAGGTGTCGTGATATTATATGCATGAGCCTTGTAGCATTTATTTTGTTGAGTCAGAAATTAAGAAATGCTAGTATAGTTAAAGATAATATACAATCTACCATGGACGAGCAAGTGACAAAATTTTTACATATCATAGGTCATAATGTTAACAATCGAACACTCTCTTTCTTTTCCATCAATCTGATGAGATTGTTAGTCATCACTTTCATAGTGTGTTATATGCAATTATTGCTTTAGAAGTAGAATTTCTTATCCAACCATCGGTTAGAGTCATCTTACCTCAAATACTTAACAATAGCCGATTTTATCCATTCTTCAGGGTATCATTTGATATTCACTTAATTGATTATGTTAGCTTGTTAAAGAAATCATTGAGTAATATGGTAAATCTCTTTTTGTACAAAGGATTGTCTTGGAGTCATAGATGGTACCCATATTCGAGTGAAGGTCCCAAGGGTAGAAGCCCCTTGATATCATGGAAGAAAAGATTATCCAACATAAAATGTATTTGTTGCTTGTGATTTCGACATAAAATTCACATATATCTTGGTTGGGTAGGAAGGTACTACATTTGACTCTAATGATATTGAGAGATGCACTAACTAGGGAAGACCAATTAATAATTTCTTAAGGTGAGTCTATTGTATGTTAAGTTTGCATTCAAAACTTTTTCTGTGTAGGTTTTATCATAAAACATAATGTGAGATTATGTTTGTAGGGAAATATTATCTTAAGGATGTTGGCTTCATGCTTAAACATCAAATTCTTACACTGAATGAAGGTGTTCATTATCACTTAAAGGAGTATTCAGTTCGGGAACCACAAAATTATAGAGAATTATTCAATCTTCATCATTTATCACTTTAAAATGAAATAGAAAGAACATTTGGGGTTTTAAAAAAAAAGGTTTTTTATCATAGCTAGTGGAATAGAACCCCACTATCCATTCGAAACCACGAGAAATATAGTAGTTACATGTTGTATACTGCATAATTTTTTAATTAGCATGGTTAGTGGTGATTCATTGATAGTTGGAGTTGATAATGAATTACCAAAACATGAGGCTGACATCCCACACACATAACTACTTCATGACGATAATTTGGAAGGAGTAGATCTAAGGACAACATTGGAACTGAAATGTGGAACAATTATCATGATTAATATATGTATTACATATTTAAAATGACTTTACTTGGATTTATATTATGTATGAGGGAAATTCTTAATTCAATACTTATCATTATTGAAATTACATGGTGAGTTATTTTATTTTTCATATTATTGTAGCACTTAATATAATTCACATTATATTATGTTGCACTTTTATATTTTATTTATAGATTTGAACATGGATAAGAAAAAAGGACAAGTAGGTGATAGCAACCAACCTACCAAAGAAACATAGAGGTGGCTAGAAGAAATGGACTACCTCCTTTTAAGTGCAATGGTTGATGAAGCATGAAAAGGATTGAGGATAGATGGTAGTTGAATATTAGAAACATATACTAATATAGTTAAAACATTGGGAGTTGTTGGACTAGCACAAGTTACAAAAGATCACATTAAAAATCGACAAAAAGCAATGAATGATAAGTGGCATGAAGCACATGACCTCTTCAATGGGCTAAGCAGATTTGCTTGGAGCCCTATCACAAAAATGTTCGAGGCAAAAGATAAGTGTGAGAGGAGTTAATAAAGGTAATTTGTTTGATCCATTTCTTTTAACAATTTTTACAAACAAAAGTGGTTTTGTCTAATAATAGATTATGTTATACATAGGCTAAACCATCTTGTGCAAAATGGTGAACATTTTGTGCTCAACGCTATGATCTTTTAAATAAACTTAATGCTTTAGATTAAGCATCTAGAATTAAAGGGTAAACTTCAAGACAAATCTATTGTGCTTTCTACATTCATAATGACACAATAGACTTTAATGATAAATTTGATGAAACCACCATGAATGATCCAAATATTGGAAATTTTAATGGCATGTAAGCTTCACCACAAAAAGTTGAGTATAAATCATTCAATTAGGACTTCCACTTCATGAGGCAAAAAGCATAAAGCACCAACGGTAGATGTCATTGAGACATAAATGGATAAATTAACAAGTAGGTTGGACTGAATGGCAGATGCCATTATAAGTGGAAATGCTTTGACTAAAAAATTGTCAGGGGTAGCAAAAAGAAAAGTATTAATTACTCAGCGACAAGTTGTAGCAATCAAGAAGCGTAACAAAATTATTCGTGAACAAGTAACGACATTAAACAAAGTACAAATCGAGTTTATTCAGAGTCAGATGTGTGGGAACTATTAATTGAAATGAATATCATGGATGAATATAAGATACAATGTTATGAGTTCCTATGTAATAATGAGTCTATAAAATGTTTGTTGTTTAGGATATCTCCCTACATGCACCTGTAAGCTTTGATTAAAGTCATGATTGATGCTAGATTTAGTTGACTTTATTTATGTAATATTTATGTATTTTGCAGTATGTTTGTTATGTATAATATGTTACCAATTTAGTTTCTATGTTGTAAGATAGGTAAATAAATATTTTTAATGTAATACTATGATGAACAAGTACTTTGTTGTTGAGTTATTTTACATTTTTAAGGATATATCATGTATGAATGACCTGATGAAGCATATATGTATATTACATATATATTAGGTGACAATGTCCAAAATAACTTTCATTATTAAATTATGGAGTTAATGTAAATTGTTCATATTGCAGGAATTGTAAATGGTTGGGTCATCCAAGGACAAACAAACTAGAGATGACAAACAAAAAAAAGCTCAAAATACTCTAGTTGAAGAACCTTTGCATGCTGCAAAAATATTGAATTATAATCGATATTTCAGCAATGATGATCAAATGAATAGGTACTTGGATGATTTTGCAGCAAGGGCCATGGTGGATCTAAAGATAATCGATTTTCAATTCTTTGATTTGATAGTTTTTAATTTCAAAACCTACTTAAAGTTCAAGGACTTGACCCCTTTGTTCAACTTGATAATACATACTTCACAGATTTGGTTAAGGTATTTTACAGCAACTTGAGCATATCAAATGATGGGAAGTTATGCTCTAAGGTAAATAATATTAAGATTCGAGTGAGGGCTTGGGATTGGTTAACCATAGCTAATTTGAAGTATCATGAATATAAGTTTGATATGTCAAAGATTTAAGAATGGTAAAATTATGATTGTAACCGAGCTCTCACTACAATGGTTAGACTAGGGGTGGAGTTACATAATATTATAAATGCAGGTAATTTGACAATTGAAGATAGACTACTACATTACACATGGATGTATATTAATTTCATGTGCGAGAAACTACGCACAATTACTTAGGGAAGACATTTTTACACTTTGGGCCATTAAAGAACAAATTGCCATCAATTGGTCACATTATTATATATGTCATTACATGAACAGGTGCAAGGCCAAAGATCTAATGTCCATTCCTTATTGTATATTGGTTACAAATATTTTGGAACATCACAGAATTGATGGTGTTGATGAGGGTGAGATCATATTAGGCTCATATAATAGATCTAATGCTCACACCCTTAATAGAATGAACATTAAACACATTAATGGAGGTTAACAATATGGTAATGAAGCACAACATCGTCAACACAAAAAATGTAGAAGAGGAAAATGCACAAGAGGATGTTGGAACATGGTTAACAACCTTAACTATCCTAGGTAAATCCACATAATGATATTTTGAATCGCATATACAATGGCACTCAAAGTTTACAACATGGATTTGATAATTTAGCTATTACGATACATGATATGGATACACAGATGGATAAAAGGTTCTAAGAGTTTGATAGATGATTTGAAGGATTGAAATAATCTTTTACTAGCATCACCCACCTTCATATCCACCTCCATATCCATAGTTGATTGATGATTACCTTATAATTTTTGGTTGTTGAACCTATCTTTGGTACATTTTGTGTAGACTTTATTTAAACATGTGGATCATTTTCATATATTTTACAAGCATATTACTTTTATCGTGGTTGTGAAATATTTATTAATAATTACTAAAATTTAAACTTAATCAATTAAATTATACTATAATCACGTATTTCATATATTTGTAATTTGATTTTAATTTATTAGAAAAATTATATTTTGGAGCTACTATGTAATGAATTACACAGTTCAAAAAATGATTTTATCAACCTAAAATTAATTTAATATATTAAAATTGAATTTTTAATCAAATATATATAACTCTATAGTTACTAATAATCAATTATATTTATATATATGTATGTTATGACTACATGATTAAATATAACTCTCTATAATTTTAAAATAATTGATTATATTACAATTAATCGATTAAATCCTCTAAAAATTGAATAAATCAATTACAACTAACATTTAATTGATTATCGTAACTTAAAAATAACTGATTACGATATATATATATATATATATATATATATATATATATATATATATATATATATATATATAATATCGATTATATATATAATAGTAATCGATTATATATAATGTCATTGCCCCCAAAATTTTAGCCAAGATTTATGAATCAGTCTATAATAATCTAATGTCATGGCATTAAACCATTTTAACTTACGAGATGGAAGTTGTAACAAAATGTGTAAATAGAATTCATCTATGCCATTAGTTCATAAATTGGGAGAGTAAATTACTTGAAGCTTGTCAATGTTAAACAAGCAAATGTGAATATGAGAGTAACAAATACCTATAACCAAAATCTACATTTCCTATAATTAGAAGAATAGAGATGAATGTTCATAAATAGAGCAGAACAATCAATGAAGTAAAAAAGAAGAAATCAGAAGTTAAAAAAAATCCTCTCAAACTTAAATATCATCATTGAATACTAACACCGTAGAATCACCATTGTCAAGCTACTTGCAAAACCCCCTAAGTCATGCCTTAAAACTCCATGATAGTGCTCAAAACCACTATGAATTGTGCCTCTACTATTGACCATTTTCACCATCAAACACATCACCTCTACGCATGAAGTCCTTTTGTAACTTAAGGCCAAAACAAGGAAAAAGGAGAGTGACATTGTGAAAGAGGGAGGGGGAGGGGGTATAGACAATCAAGTGAAATGGTAAGTGTTTTCGTAGTAAAAAGGGGGAAAATGGGGTTTCTTATTTTGATAGAGGGAAAATAATAGGAGAAAAATATGAAGGGAAGGGACAAAAAATAAAAAGGGAATCGTGGGGTATTTGCCACAATGTTAGCGTGGCAAAATTGGTTTCTTTTCTTTTAGTCATGGTTAATTAGACCATAGATAAATAATCATCGTAAAATATCAAATTTTTTGTAGTGTTTCCCTCTCATTCTCTCTTGCTCGCTTTGAGACCAACATGAGAAGGTTTTCAGCCACTCTTGTTAACTATCTCTACCAATACCTGAAAGAAGGTAAGTGCTCTCTTCCTTTCTTTTTTACTCTTCCTATTTGTTTTTTGCTCCAATTATAATAACTATTTTTTTACACTTTCACCTTCTATACTTATCCTCTAGAACATTGTGACAACACAAAGAAACTTGTTAAGAAAGACAACTTGGTTAATTTGTACACACCCACCACCTAATTTGTTATCTTTATTGCATAATACAAACCAGACTCGTTTGATGGAAATGGTTTTTGTGAGTTGTTAGGAGAAGAATTCTTTAAAATTAATCACTTTCCTTTACTCTTGTTTACTTGCAGTTGATTGAGCTTCTATTGTTTAAGAGTAGTTCTTTTCAAGAAAATGAGATGTTGGTTAAGGGGCAAGACAAATTGAATTCATTTATCAATAATTTAATTAAATATTTGAATTGGTGAGTACATTTATATATCATTGAATATGTAGTTAATGGATAATTAGAATTCCTTTTCAATTTTGTTGACACTGTTAAAGGAAAACTAATTCTTCTGAATGTAGCTCTTATATGATATATCCCATTCAAAATCACTTCTCCAAATGGTACATGCTTTATTGATTTATTATTGAATTACTTATTTGGTGTACTATATATGCTGCAAGAATAACCTTAGGTTGAAAAAGTTGTTTTTGGCAGAAAATTAAGGAAAATTTAACATATCCTTAAAGTTTTAAATTTGTGATAGAGTGATACATATATTGACATATGTTATTAGATCATTAGGATCCAAGATAATTCATGTATTAAGCTTCCAAGTCAATGAATAAAATACTTCTATATAGTTTGTACCAAAATTTATTTTTTAGCGATCAATTGATGATGAGAACAAAACTTAAATATGATGAAAAGGTGTCAAAATGTGTCATACTAGAACAACCAAGTTGAAATATTAGTTATGCATTAAAAACACATGGTTTAGACCAAGACTTAGGCATGTGATGTCTAGGTAAGCCAAATTGGTACTAAGGCCACAAACCTTTAAGAATTAAGTATTAGCACACATTTATACACAAAAATATGATCCCAATGAAGAATGACATGCAACACATTTATGATATCCAAAATCATCATTAAATTCCAAACTCAAAAGTCAATATTGATTAATGCAACCATTGTTATTATGTTTGAAGTGGAATATACCCACAAATGTAATCAGCTCATGCAAAGACAAGTTTTTTTTACCTCAATACTTGATAAGTCGTATTTTATACACCTCACAAGGGCTTAAGATGGGTGTTGTTAAGAATATTTAATGATTAAGAGTCTTGTGTTAACTGAGATTTGAATTATGGGCCTGAAAATAGGAGAAATACAAGTACATTCTAAAATAAGATTTTTAACTAACAAAAAGGTTAAGACTTATTTTGCAGGTATGATTTGTTAAGATGCAAATATGATTTGTTAAGATGCAGATATGATTTGTTAAGATGCAGATATGATTTGTTAAGATGCAGATATGATTTGTTAAGATGCAGATATGATTTTCTAAGATCAAGGAATCTGTAATTCGGGTAACTAGGAATGCAGATATGATTCTGCTAGAAATTAGGAAACTGGGAAACTCCTAAGATTGAGGAGATTGTAATCTGTAATTTGAATTGGAATCTTTAGGATTTGAATTTCTGTTATTAGGATTAGATTTAGATTTATCCAACTTGTGTATAAATAAGCACACCAGGCCACGTCTTCAAGTGTGGAATTTTCAGCAGAATCTAGAGCTAGCGTCGTCAGCAATTGTAGACACTCCAAGCTAGTACAGTGGTACACGAAGCTTCAATACGGTGTCTCTCTCGGTCGATGAGGTACACAACCAGGATTTGGGAAGTTGGAAGCCTTCAAAGGTGATCGCTCTGTATAGCCGACACACTCTATTGGACGGAAACCTCAACGTCTGGCCACCATTGGTGCATCATTGTCGTTCTTCCATTGGCGGTCGTCGTGGAAGGCGGACTGTCTGGAAACTCTGATTCTCACCTTTGTATTCGGTTTGGGATATCAATAAATACAGCTGGTTTGCAATTCTGAATTTCTTTATAATTCCTGCACTTTAATCCTACTCTTAATTTTGCCGTGACACATTGTTAGGAGTAGATCACATTAGATTAGGGCTGGTTGGAACTAGTTTAACAATTTGATTAGGTAGAGAACCTAAAATCAACCAAGTACATACTCTTTGCCAACTAATGAGGTAACGGTTGTGTAAACCCTCGGTATGGCAGTAGACAAACGTTCGGCGGTCGTCGTAAGAATTTAAGGTTGATTCGGATTATGACTCCCAGTAAGAATGGTAAGCTGTGATGTGTTTCTAATTCCCGAATCAGTATAGTAGATTAGTTAGTTTAGTTTACTTTCAGCACTTAGTTTATTTTCTTGCACTTAAACACAAACCCCCTATTTACTGCTTCCCAAAGTCCAAGACCGAGTCAGTCCGAGACCGGGTCACTCCGACTTCGTCGCGTCTAAATCGCTTTTGGCCGAAACCATATCGGTTCCCTGTTAGCCGAGACCGGATTGCCGAGAGCGAGTCGGCCTTAGTGTCGCCGAGGTCAAGTCGGCATTTCTCAACACTTAGCGTTTCTGCAAAACTCTAATTTCTACACTTAGCCACAATTTAACACACTGTGTCCTTGAGATAATCGACCTAGATTAGCTATAAGTATAGTTAGCTTTAGTTTTATTTGATGTGCGTAAGACGACTAAAAACCTGCTTATCAATACTCTCACAAAATGGAGAAGGAAAAGGAAGAATTAACAAAAATTTGAAGCTTTTAGGAATTGTAAAGGCAAAAATAATAAGTGATCAAGTTAAAGGCAAATCCCCCTCAATGGTAGAAAACTATAGGAAAAATCTCACATCTAATGAGTTCTTAATTTTCAAGATGTGCACCAGGTAGTTTATAAAAACATAGAATCTTCATTTTCATTCAAGGGATCCAAATATAGTAACTTTGTGGAATTGGTTTATGGTGAGAAATACACTCTTAATGTTAGGAAACTATAGGAGAAAACTCAACCTCAATTAAACACCCAATTTCAAAGTTATGTTCTGAGATAGTTTAAGGAAACTTAATATTGTTATTTTGATTTAAAGGGTCCAAACTAAGTTATAGTGACCTTGTAAAGTTGGTTTTTGGTGAGCAATAGGTCCTTAATGCTATGAAACTATAGAAAAAATCTCACTTCTAGGATACACACTAAGAGATTTCTTAGCTAATCAAACTTAAATCCTACCGAACTAAGAGGAATAAATTTGACTTTTATAGATTATTAGACTATACAAATTTACTTGGATAATTTTTTTAATGAAATGTTAGAATCATAATTAGTACTTAACGACTTAATACCAAAATGATTAAATCTCTTAAAAAAAATTTTACATAACTAGATGTTGACTATCATAATCCACAAATTGTTTTAGATTTTATCTATTTAGAATATATTTCAACATTAATGTATAATATATTATTAAAAGGAAAAATACATAATTATGTTTGTAACAATTTATTCAATTTTGATACATATAATCTATTAAAATTATTTAAACACTTCCATTCTCCAATTATGCACTTATCAAAGAGTGTTATAAGGATACGTATCTCTGAAAATTAATGCTCTAGCTAAAAAAATACATTATCCAAAAATTTGATTTATCATTAATAAAAAAAAGGTAAATTATACTCTCATCTCCTAAAAGATACGAATATTACATTGTACTTTCCTCTTATGTTAAAAATTACATTCCTTCCTCCCTAACATATTCAAATATATAACATCTTAATCCATTTTTAAAATTTTTGTTAAAGTTTCGTTAGCTTCTACTAAAAAAAAAATTATCAAAACACCTTTTACACTACCAATCTTGTGATACCCTTTATCCTAACCACATTTTTATTTGATAACTGAGAAATAGTGGATAATTCAAAACTTTAAATCATACATCTCATGATAAAAGGTCTCATATACCTATTCATATTACTGAATTGAAAATAAAATCCTAGTGGCACTCCAAATGCCAATTTAAACTAATAACATTCAAATCTAAGAAACATAAATATAGTCATAATAGTAATTCATTACAAATTACCCAAATGTCAAATGTCCTATAAGAGAAAAATCTCAAAAAATAAAGAAAACAAAAGCACCTAGAGAGTCTTGACTCATTCTTCATGCTCCTACTCAATAATACTTATACATGACGATCCTCCTAAACACAAACAAATATAAACAAACAAGGAGTGAGAATCACACCTTACTAAAACTCTATGTACAAGAACAAGGACAAGTAGTACAATAAAGCAAAAAATATACCCAATCATGAGATTACAAGGAACTCATCAATACATTATGTTATGAATAAGATGCACCCAATCTTTTATTTCATATGCATATGTTACCATCTCGATCGAAATAGTAGTTTAGGAGAAACCTTGCTAATTCCCACATCTAGCCATACCATGCTAGATTGATATCTTGTGGTAACATGTTAGGAGCTATCCAACTTTTATTGTGTGACCTGACTCGTGAGATTAGTCACAGTCATTGAGTTTTCATATTGAGTAGTACCAAGAGGTCTAGTAACCTTAACAGTTGGCTCGTGTCTACTTTCCTTCAACAACCGTTGCATTAAATGATGCATTGTTCACACAATTTGTTCTCATAGTTTCTCTTTTCCAAAATTGGGCTGATGATGACTATTCTCACCTCGCTAAGGCTAGGTTGCTCATCTCAAAACCCACACAAATTAGCGAACACCATCTTTGTCTCTCATAGGCCCAAGTAGTTCACTTGAGTCCTAATCTTGCCACCTCATAGGCTAGGTCACCCATTACAATGACATTCACCCTCATTACTTTTCATACTTTATATCTCATATGTTTCATAGGATTAGATGCAATAAGTATAAACATTCCATTAACATGCACACTTAAAACAAAATCACAATAACATATACTAAACTTGAAGTACAAGAACTTGTAAAATATATATTCAAGCATATTCAAGACATCACATGCGTATTTAGCTTTAGCACGAGCATGCTCATTGTTCTACAACTCGTGACTTCCCAAATTTTGTTAGAAAACGTGATAAATTTGTAAAAGGGAAATTCTAAGATTCTTTTACGTTCTTCACACATAAACAATTCCAACAATTTCATACAATAAGATACATAAAAATTCATCTAAATCCAAGGAGTTTAATCTAAATCTAATCCAAGGAGTTTAATATTCCTTCAAATAACCAAAACATGTAATTTAGGGGTCCTAGGGGCTACCCTCTTATCCACATTTATCCTCGTACCCTCGAGTGAGACTTCTCACCCCTTTCTTAGATTGTCAAGCAAAGACCTTGTTCTTGAGGGTTGCTTCTCTTATTCCTCCAACATCCTCTTTGAGGGTTCTTGATTTTCTGCAGAGCAACAATGCCATTTTCAAAAGATTAGAGTGTAATATTGAGGGTGCTACAGGTCGCCTATTTATAAACTTGCAAAGCAAGTTTTGTTGTTCACTCTAACGCCCCTAAAACCTTTTTTCTTTACTTTTTCTTATAAAGGAAATTAGACAAATAAAAATTAAAAAAGAATCAATTTTTAAGCCCAACACTTAACATATGCTTTATTTATGAGTGATAAAATATAACATAAACAATCAATTTATTTAATAGATTAACTACAAATGATAATACTAATACTAGTATGAAAATCGAGATGTTACAACTCCCATAAAGATATGAATTTACATTGGTCTCTCATTTAACAAATGCAAATATATTCACTTTACTATATTATATATATATATACTTTTATTCATAAAATTTATTTTAAATATTTTATTCAATTATACATATTTTATTATATATATATAAGTAAAATAAAATTAAATGCATGTACCAAGGTAGTATTTAATTGATATTATTAATATAGTATATTTTTTTATAAAAACTTAAATAAATTAGTATTTTATATAGTATTACTTTTAAAATTTTATATATATTTAATTTCAAGAATAGTATTAAATATTATTTTTATTGAATTTAATAAATATAATACTAATATATGTATATTAAACATACAAATTTTAAAATGAATCTATTTATATTAAAAAAATATATTATTAAATAAAATTTAATTATTAAACAATTTAATAATTATATATATATATATATATATATATATATTAAAATATAATTATTTTTTTACTTTTTTATTATCTTTTTAAAAACTAGTTTGTAAAACATATTTTTTAATACAAAAATTCAATTGGATATTAACATAATATATATAAATTGATACATATATATATAATATAATATAATATAATTTATCTCATAATTTTTATTTTTAATTATCATTTTAATAAAAAATAATTATTTTAACTTAATTATATATTTTAAAAAATTATTGGGTGAGTGAATGATATCTTAATAAATTAAAATTATTTTAATATATATTTTAAGATTTTATAATAATATTAAGTTAAATAGACTAAATTGTATATTTTAACATAAGAGATGAGTGACAATTTGTAATACTTATATTTTCCACAAGATGAAGATGTAATTCATTCTATATTTTAACAAATAAAAGATAGGACAATATAATACTTAGATATTTTTGAAGAAAAAAGGATAATTTGTTTTAATAATATTAAGATGATAATATAATACTCACATCTCTTATAATAAAGAGGTGAAATTTATTCTTAAAAAATTATATAATTAAAAAGAAAACGACACATTATTAAAGTAAATTATTTACAATTTCATTTACTTTTTAGTTAAGAAATTAAAAACCTAATTAACGGACCATATAACAATGTAAATCGAAATTAGTTATAATTATCTCTTTATTCTTCACATTGACAATGCAAGTATATATAAATATGGCATATATGAGAGAGAGAACAAATATTCCTATTTATATGGAATGTAAGTGAGCTCGTGATCAAAGGAACTTCCCCCCATGCAAATATACTCTCCTAGACCTTAGTTGTCAAGGCAATTATAAAGAACAAAAATCCCAGACAAAACCAACCCCCAATGCACTGGAATTTCTCTCTCAAATAAACTGTGATTCTCTAAAATAGTGATTTGCTATTAAATTAACACAAAACAGTGCTCAACAGGAGAATAATAATATCCCTCACCCTCCTTAATTCACTGACTCACTCTATAGTCCTATTCTATGTAACCCTTCAAGTGAATAGAGAAACGACAGTTTCTTCCCATGTGCACTCCTGCCACTGCACCCCAAAACCTCACTGATTACTCTCTGTTTGCATCAGACCTACCCATCTCACAACCCCAAAAGAAGACAAAACCCCACCAACTGCCTTTAAGACTCTTCCTCTTACACACATATAGGACCTCGTTCCCTTATATATATTAATTGTGCTTCTCGTTTCTCTTTCCTTCCCAATCACATGCAAAATTGAGAAAACCCAACACTTAAATCGATAATAGGAAACACCACAACCCCCTCCTTCCGAATCATTAAAGCGATCTTCATTCTTTAGCCTACGAGGGAATTGAAATGTTGGGTGTGGCCTAAGTTTTTCGCTGTGTATTTATGCTTGTGTGAAAGCTACGTTTGAATGACCATGCTAGGTACAAATGCTCGTTTAAGTCAAAAGGGTGTACCATCAAGTTCCCATTTAAGGTAACGATCAGAATGAAGTTCGCCTTGTGTCCTGCAGCGATTTATGTAACAAACTCCACTACCTAGGGTTAGAGTACTTAGGGGAAATGAATTTCACTTTTGATTCTTTTATATTTCATCTCTTAACACAGTTGATAAATAATAAAGTTTTTCAATGATACTAAGTTCAATTTTTGATCCTATGATATAAATAATAAAAAATAATTGTTACGTTACTATGAATTTTAGTAATATTTAAAAAATTTACAAAAATATAAAAAATATTACATATTAATTTTCGTAATAATTTAACAAATATTGTATTTAAGTTATATTGTAAAATGTTAGTAACCTTTTATATTTAATAAATATTACTAAATATATAAAAAAATTATTAAAAGAATTATTAATAACATTTTTATAATAATATTAAATGATAAATGTAGTAGTGAAATTAAAATCTAAAAGATTTAGTATAATTATTTTTTACGTTAATAACTGAATGAGCTTAAACGCACCAAAAAGAGAGTGAATTTCTCAATCAAAACCCTTAATATTGTGGGAGTACAATGAGATTTCTCTTAAAAAAAATATTTTGTAAGGAAATATTATATTCACTTTTGGTAATTTCTCTTTCTCGGAAAAAGATAAGTTCTTGAATGTTGACCGAATGATACCCTTCAAAAAAGTATAGGTACGTGTACACCAAATTCTCTCATAGAGAAGAAGAAACCAAAATTTTGCGTAGTTAGCGCCTGTGAGACGTGAGGGGGATAATATTCTCTTTGTGATTATTAAAATGCAAAAGCATATTATGATAGGCAATTTTTTAAGGGGGGTGATTCCAGAGTAGGTGGCAAATTTTGGAGGGATTTAGAAGAAAGGTAGATTGAAAGGTGAGAGAGTGAAGGCAAGCAAATGGATTTGTGTGTAAGGGATACTACTAAATGCAACAGATCGGAGGTGATGAGAATAATACAAATGAAAAGGGAATCAATGTTGGGATGTATCTGACTTTATGCGGCTGTGAAAAGCTCAATCAGTGTGTTTTTATGGGTTAGTTTAGTTGTTTGTCTGATGGAATGTCAGTGAGGTACTGAATGGGAAAAAATGTTATCACATTATTCCATGCACTTCTTACTCAGTTCCTTCACCCCTTAAACCCCACACAAATAATGCCCTAATCTCAGTTCTTTAACAGTTTTTACACACAGTACATTCTCTCTTTCTAAACTCTCTAACAGTGATTCTATGCCTACCTATATGGGAATTTGAAAATTCATTTATTAATTCAAGTGTGTTGTCCACATGCAGAATAATGAACTACACTACAAGGCATTAGTTTGTTCCATTATTAGAAGACCTTCTTGTATTAGTTTTCTTCATTGACAATGGAAATAGGGAAACAACTCTTCTGTGAAGAAACCTGCTATATATATATATGGCTCAAGAAGATAAAGATAAGAAACTTGCATTGGAAACCCTATTTAACTTTTTCATGTAAACAAACTAATTACCTATGCAAGAAAATATAAATTATATTTGTCGGATGAAACTAGAATTAGTATTTGTAGTATTCAAAGTATGCGGCCAGCTATATATAAGATTATCTTTATATTAAAACTTTCATAAGATCATAGTAAAAATTGATGGCACCGTTAATTACAAAGTCATGATTTATTCAAAATAATCCACCGTTTTTTGCCACACTAACTACTAAGAGGAAGTTTACAAGCCTGTCAATATAATTTCAGTATTGTTATCATGACATGACACCTTGCAGATGTATTCTGAGGCCCTCAGGAGATCCAATATATCAAACATGATGAAAAGCATCCTTAATTGTAAGGTATTAAAAAAGAAGTGAAAACAAACTAGGATGAACATAAAAGAGAAGAAATTTATATTCATTAACAGTGGGGTGGTTTTCTATTTATGCTACTTACTATACCTTGGACCTGTTACCAAGCCTTAACTCCAGATCTAGCTCTTCCATTGAGCTAGGGCTAAATTCAAACATGTTTGGCTGAACATGATGTCTATCAACAGAGCTTGACTTTGGGGAAAATAGAGTTGAGGAAGCATCTGTTTTCCTCTTCTTGCAACTGTTGTGATCTGCCTCTTTAGTACTCTCAAACTGCAAAGATGGGTGAGTTCTATTCACAACTGAATTGAAGCTCATATCCCCATAAGCATCATCATTATCCCCCTTATTATCCCTACACCTAGAATCCATTATTATTCCCTTGGAGGGTTTCTCAATATCAGCTTGACGGTGGAGCTTACATGAATATAGTCTCTGATCTTCAGCTAAATTTGGCCATGATTCAGAAGAATTACTGACAGGAGAAATCTTGTGGAGAATAGAGGAATCATAAAGTGGAATCATGGTTTCCTCTCTGCAGCTACCAATATCAACTGATGGAGCTAATAAGGCCTTGGAAGGTGAGGGTGATGAAGAAGGTGAAGCAACAAAATCAGGATCAGAATTAGGGTTAGTATTTTTAAAAGCCAATCCACAAACAGGAGAAGGGTATAGGTAACCACCCAAAGAAGCAAAGGGACTTTGAACTGGCTTGTGGAGTTGAGTTTCCAGGTCATGGCATAGAATTTCATTGTGGGGGCTAGAGGGTTGTTGCTTTAGTCTTGCTCTATCCCTTCTATGAACATTCATGTGGCCACCTAGAGCCTGTGCTGACCTGAACTCTCTTCTGCAAAAGCTACAAGAGTATGACCTTGGTGGCCATATGCAACCACCAAGAGAATTAGCTGCATCTTCTGCAAAAGCTTGTTCTTCCCATGAGTCACCATAGGAAGAAGGGTTTGTTGGTGAACTAAGACCAGAGCTCAAAGAGTACTTCCTCTTTGTCCAACATTGACCCTGTTCCATTGGACACAGATCACAAACCCTCAGGGAAAAGAACAATATAGAGAAGAGAAAAAGGTGGATATGTATGGATGAAGAGGGTTATGCAAGTGATCCCATATTTAAGCAGGGAATTGGTAGCTACATGGAGTCTACTATGTTGGGATCTTGGATAGGGATTGCTTGAGGGAGTTTTTTGTGTGGGAGATGAAGTGGTGGGTACTCTAACCTCTTTGGTGTGTTGTTTTGTGCTTGGTTTTCTAACAGAGTCAAAGTGGAGACACCGGAATGAATAATAGTACTCACAAGTTCCCTTTTTTCTGCATTTTCTTTGTGAGGGGAAGCAAACTAGCAGCCATGACTTTGAAAGTTACTGATGTGGGTCCTCTCATGTCTTACATAACATCAGATGAGAGGTGGGCTGGCCACTGTAGTACTGACTTAACTCACAAAAATCTGACTGCAATCTCCTCAGAGAGATCCACCACTGTGTTGTCTTTTTTTAATACCCTTGGTTTTCATTGCACAGTACATACATATATAATATACAGGATTTTCATATTTACTTTTATAATATCAATTTACTTCCAAACTAATATTAAGAAAGTTATTGATTTTCTTTTAACCTAACAATTTTAACAAGTAATTTTTCTTTAGTGATTTGATTACAATAATAATATATGGTTATAGTACAATCTGCAAATTATACACTTAACTATGATTATATATCAGTGGTAACACTCCACAAATACGTAATATTTACCACGTGATTATAATTAATCCCACCTTATGATTTAAACACTCATATTTTTGTTTTGCGAGATAACTAATGGATTTAATACTGACATACACCAAATTTATTTTATCCAGTTTTCCCATGCGTTAAATGTTTCAACACTTGGTGTAATTTTTTGACTTGGTTATTCACAACTTACAAGCTTGTTTCTTGAATTTAGTCTTTATTTAAATTTTATTTATTTTAAATCTTATATTTGATAAAAAAAATAATGTACTTTTAACCTTTCAACAAAGAATAATTAAAAAATTATATTATCAAATGTTAAAAATATATTTAAATATCTAGTTATTCTCTATACTAATATTAACCTCTACTCAAACTTATATGATCATTGGTCAAGTATGATTGATCTAGATTAACCAGTAGTCTCTAGTTTGTACTATAATATATATATATATATATATATATATATATATATTTATCATTTATACCATAGAGAAACGAAATTAAATTAAAAAATTTATTTATTTTTGTTTAAAAACTTCAAAAAAAAGTATGTTTAAAATGATAAAAAAAGTTTGAACAGGCATATTAACTTTAATTCTTATTTAAAGACAAAAATAAAAATAAAACGAGTGTGGAGTGTGAATAGGTATATTAGAGTACGGAGTTTGAATAGATATATTAGTGTCAATATATTTTGACCTTAAAAAATAATAAATAATTTTTACATGAGTGTAAGTCACATTTATCATTCAATGATTTTTTTTATTAAATTAACAGTTTCTATTATATCTATAAAATTTTAATTAGTCTAAAATTATTTAATATTTTATTGATATTTATTAAAATTAATATAATATTATTTTTTAAAATATATGAAAATAAGAACCATCTAATTATCTTGTTATTATTCTTTAACTTTTACAAGATTTGGTATGAATAATCTATCTAAAATACGATTATAGTTCAATATTAGATCAACGAAAATCATTAACTTTTACAAGCTTATTAAAATACTTAAGGTTGAACTTAGTAAATACTTGTAATTATTTTTAAGTTGGCTTAGTGTTTGAGTTTATATTAAAGATGAAAAATGAACGAATTAAATAAATTTTGATTTAGATTATAATTTATGGATTAAAAGTAACTCATTAATCCATTTATATTTATTAAAATTTTATTAAAAAATTTAATTCATTTATTATTCATTTAAAAAATCTATGAAATTCATCCATTAACATTTTTTATGGATATATATCTAATTCATCTATAATTTTTTTTAAATTTAAAAATTATGACTATTGCTAAAATATTTTTCTCAAATGTGTATAAAAATATTTTCAACTCAATTTAGGTCAAAGCATCATTGATTCAACATTAAGAAGAACATCGTTAATTTGGTTAAGAAGAACATCGTTAATCTGGTTGGGATCAAAACACCTTCAACTTAGCCTCAATTAGAACATCTTTCACTCGGTCTTGGCCAACACCTTTCGCTTAACATGGATCACAACATCTTTAGCTTGCCTTCGACCATATCATATTTGGCTTAGTCTAAATTGGAGCATATTATGCTCAGTCAGGACTAGAGGATATTCAGCCAAGCATCAACTATAGTCTCTTTAGCATAACTTAATTGGAGTATCTTTAGCTTCTACTTAGCCTCAACCATAGCATCTTTGTCTCGAATTGATCCAAGCATTTTTTACTCAGAATCACTCAAAACATCTTTGACTCATTATTGTTTGGAACATTTCCAACTATATTTTTGGCCAAAGCATCTTCGGGTAGAATATCTTTGGCTCATCATCAACCAAAGCATTTTCAGCTTAATATTGGTTGAAATTTTTTGGCCTAGTCTCGACCAATATCTTTGGCTCAAACTCGATCGTAGCATCTTCAATTTGACATTGTGTAGTATATGCATCTTGGCCTAAACCGAAACATTTATGACAACCTTAGGGAGAACATCTTTTGCTTGACTTTGGTGAAAGTATTTTCAGCTTAACCTTGATTAATTATCTTAGTTCAATCTTAGTTAGAACATCTTTGACTTGATCTCATCTTATATATATATATATATTTTTGTTTTTTACCTTCATATTTACTATAGTTCTATTATTTAAAAAATAATAATAAATTGATTAATAACCATCTATAAAATTAAATAGATGAATTGGATTTGATCCATAATTTTTTTTTCTTTTGTAATGAATTGATTAGATGAATTCTCTTATAAATAAATAGGATGAATGATAAATAAATGGATTATTTTTTTACTCTTAGTTGTATAGTTCATTATATTGTTTAAAGTTAAACTCAATATGTATGGGGATGAAAGATATACATTAATAAAAAGAAATGAAAGAAAGAAACGTGATAATTGATGTGATGAATAAAAAAAGAAGAAATGTGATAAAAGAAATATATATATATATATAAAATAAATATTTAACAACCCAGTTTTTTTTTGAATTTATATGATGAATTTTATTAAAAATTATAAGTTTTGTAAGTTGCACATTTTATTTGATAATTTTTTCTAATAACTTTTATATATTTTTAATAAATTTAATTAATAATAAATAGTATGTTTTAAAAATAATATATCTGATAGGGTGTTAATAACCCTCCACGTGTGATAAATAATAAACACTTGTGTGTAAGTTCATCGCGGACTGAACAACTTGGATGTTTCAACACTCGTTCGACACAGCCAATAAAAGCACTTCCAATAACAGTAATCATTGCTAAATATCACGTGCCAAATTAACTTAACAAAACAATGATAAAAATCTTAAGGGGTTCTTACTGATTAAATCCCTCTCAACCTGTTTCGGGTCTGGTGGCTGGAGCTTAAAATATTTTGTTGGAAGGCAAAAATTATTAATATTATAATATATAATTTAAATACAATAATTTTGATAAAATAATTTTTAAATATTTGATTATATAATGTAGATATTAATTATTTTTAAGATATTGTTTTTTATTTTATTAAAAATACTTCTCATATTTTTTTTATGATTTTTATACTTTTGTCTATTACAATATATATATATATATATATATATATATATATATATATATATATATATATATATATATATATATATATATATATATATATATATAAATCTAGCTGTACATTTTTTTTGTGAAAAAATTGTAAAAAACGTTAAATTTTCTTATAAAAAAAAATTGTTTGAGAATACATAAAAATAACAATTTCTTCGATGAGTCTAAGAAAATAATCATATTTTTGTCAAATTTACAATAAAATTTGCCGAATTTTTTGGTAGAAAAATTTGTAAAAAACTTTCAAAATTAATAGAAAAATATGCATAAAAAACCTACAAGAAAAATTTATAGATTCAAATCATATAATCCTTTCAATACTAGAATGAAGATATATATATATATATTGTCATAGAAAAATGCGTTTGAAAAGTGTAAAAAATAGTTTATACTATGAAAAGATATTTAATTAATGAAATAAGTAGTGTAAAATGTTATTAAATTATTCATAAGGGTTGAT
The DNA here is from genome assembly GCA_025330945.1 of Mucuna pruriens. NCBI lineage: Eukaryota > Viridiplantae > Streptophyta > Magnoliopsida > Fabales > Fabaceae > Mucuna > Mucuna pruriens. The sequence continues at coordinate 153,162 of JAENHJ010000192.1, read as the reverse complement.
GTTATAAAAAATAAAAATATGAACATAAAATTTTCTATAATAATAATAATAAAGAAAATGACTAAAAGATTCTTTTTTATACTCTTTCAATGACTTAAAATAATTGTGAAATAAATAAAACTTTAGTCATAAAGATATACTATTAATCATAAATAATTATATAAAGAAAATCCTATTAGTACTTACTAAAAATATAAATAATTTTTAATTATACATATATATATATATATATATATATATATATATATATATATATATATATATATATATATATATATATATATATATATATATATGTATATATATATATATATATATATATACATTGTTTGGACAACTCATTTACTCTTTTCATAATGTAAAACAGTACTATGCAGCGAAACGTATTGACTCGATCATATTGTAGGGCAAGTGAAAGGAAAAAATCGTCTATAAATTTATCCAAACTGCTCTATTATACTCCTATTAGATGTTTTCTTAATTAATAGTTTTACTGAACAAAAAAGAAAATAGTTTCATAGTTATGGACTATTTGACAAAATAATTGGGGAGTAATTTCATAATATGAGTAGTGAATGGAAAACTTTGTTAAGAGTTATAATAACACCTTTATTATTTGCAACCCCCAAGTACCTAGTTATGCAATTGTAATAGATATTTTGGTCTCCTGAAAAGTATCCTATTGGACTGTGGCTCTTGTATTCCATATGCCGTCTGATGGATGTAACGTAGAAACTTAACAGATACATATGCTCATGTGGACGTTAATTAATAAGAAAATTGAAGGAATTAACTTAAGACGATTCTTTGGTCATCAACAAATTGCGTACGTAAGTGGTCTTATAAAATTAACAAAATGACTCTCACTCATGCTGCTTTGACCCGCTTCCTTACAATTGCCTTCGCTTCCTTGCGTATTCTTCTTTCATATATGGATTTATTTCGAGTGATACTATAAGAATATGGTTAAATATTTTAATCTTAATTAATTGACGTATATGATGAAATTAAAATTGTCTTAGAATTAATTAAGAGATTAAAAATCTCAATAATTGATCGAAATATTTCTTTTTAATCAGCCACAGATTTTTTTATTTATTGTTCTATTTCAATTTTCAAGTACAAACGAAGACCAAGTCTTGCTGAACCTATCGCTATAAGTTGACAAGCTTATACTTTTCAAATCTTTTAACAAAAAAAAAAAAAAAAAACAATCAATAAGACGAATCATTATATGTTGGAATAGTAGTTTGTAAAACCCATATGTTTGGTACCACGTAAGGGAAAGTACCAATTTCTCCATCCTTTAACATGTAAATAGAATAATGCCTCACACGTACGTACGTTAAAAAGTATTTTATAGTATAACACCAAAGTGAATGCATTATTGAATTTAAGATAATAATAATAATAATAATATATTATTATTGTTTGATATGGTAGTATGTAGTTAATAAGAGTTATATTTTTTGTCTACAATAATAATAAAAAGATTTGAATCTAGGGCCTTATTTAAACTATTTAAATCCTTCGCTACTAATTTGATCCTAACGAATTATTAAAAATCATGTTTATTCGTAAGTTCCATTGTAAAAAGGAGGATCTAGACAATTGAAAATCCCCCCTCCCCCTTCATTTTTTCTCAATTTCAAAATATTCTTCAAGTTGGTTGATAATTTCTTATTGGTACATGGATTAATTTTAGTGGGGCAAAATTTTGTATAACGTATTGTTTTCACGTACATTTCCAGCTTGCATAATAGTTTCGGTTTCCATCTTCTTTAGCCTATATTCCTGCAACAATCTTCAGGCAATTTTTTCCCTTCTTTATTTTGGGAAGAGGAATTTTAAAAAATTTCAATTGAAGTGATGCATCACGACTTTGTCAAATTGAATGAAATTGACAGAACGAGTTTCAGAAAACCGATAGACAAAATGACATTCTTAGTGACTGCCATGAAGATTTTGTCTTTCTTGTTAACCTACCTAAGGAGAATGATATGTTGGATTAAATCCTTACTTTAATTTTATTTATTTATATGTGGAAGTTAAAATTTTACTCTAAATATCTTAGAATAATATATTAAAAGTCTTAATTTACAATATGCTTGATTATTAAGATTTAGAATAAATTCTTAGATTTATAGCTATTAACCACCTTGATATGCACAAGATTTGTAGCAATTAAAATCACAAATAAGAGAATAGATAGTTGTATGATCCTTCCTCAACCTAAACATTTTGATTTTTCAATGAATCCTTTATAAGTCTTCAAATGGGAGAAGAGAGAAAATTATGTTAAATGATGTAACAGAGACAAGGCATAACCAAATTATTTTTATAAAAGATCAGTATTCTTTATTTATTGACTATATTAGAAATTTTATTAATGTCAAAATGGATCAATAAAAATATCTACTCATTAAACATATATTATATCATTTTTACTAGTTTAAAAATAAATAGTTAATATAATTATTATTAAAATATGAACTCACATTAAATAAAAAAATATAAATTTTTAACAATCTCTTATTCGTACTTCATATTGTTTCTTAAATAATTATATTGCACATAGAACTTTGTGTTCTTTATTTTAGACTCTTATAAATTTAACAATATGGTCCATTTCATTTATTAACAATGAAACTAATATAACTTTTATCACAATCAAAAATATTAAATTATGATGATCATCGTATCAATACATTTGATAATATAAATAAAATATGGATAAGTGATATAGATGAAAATTATGTAAAGTGTTTATTGTACTTATTTTTAACTATCCATGCTTTATTCTTTAGCGAGATTACTAATAGGTGTATCCCATTGTATTATATTTTTCATTCTACTCCTCTGCGATACGAGTTCTCTTCCCTTTCTTTTCTTTTTTTTTTTTTTTGATTTTTTCCATTAATGTCCTAAGGTTTGTCAACCAAAATTATTTTCGGATTTTCTCGTATTATCCAATTTTTGGGTTTGGGAAATTGCAATTATGCATTTTGTTTGTTGGAGTATTCATTAGTACACATTCATATTTTTTCTATTCGACAGTTTGGTTCTGCGATTTTGCTTATGATGTACAATAGTTTTGCAGATCATATCAAAGTATGAAACGGATTAAAGCTACCAACCTTTTTTACTTTGAGTTGTCGATGCATATTTTTTTAGGATGTTGTATTTGATGACAATTATTTATGTAGGAAAAGATATGCTTAATGGATAAAGTTTCGGATGGTCATGTTGTTCAGGTCATATTAGGTCTAATACTTTAGAAATTTGATAACTTTCTTTTTCCACAATATGCTGGGTAGACCATTGTGTGCATCATATGCTAATTCAAACATTTAATGGGATTTGATGTTAAGGCTTACAAATATTGTGAATCAGAAAAAGGATATGTTCAACTTATTTTTCTGTAGAAGATATTATTTTGTTGTTTCCATGTCTTTTAAACTTTTAAAGAGAGATATTAAAATTGTGCAAGAGTAAACTTTTATTTATTAATCTTTAGTCACATGGATTTTTGTTCATGAATATTTATTCAGCCTCACGCTTATTTGAATAATTATATTTATTTTCAATGATGGACGATTGACTGTGTGTTTATTTTATTGGTTAGTATTTTTATAATGAGATAATTGATGCATGTTTTGTCTTAGGTTGATCTAGAGACAATATTTTAAGGAGGGTGTAATAAATAAATGCTCGGAGATTATTCTTCTAGGAGAATTTGCTCTTAATACGATAGCATATGAATTTAGTTATTTCTCGTGCTTATTTTGGAATTTTTCTTAAACCTAATTAAGGTTTTATATTTGTTTATTAATGATTTAAGTTCGAAAATGTCATTAAAGAAACAATATAACCTTAAATTAAACTTTTGTGTTAAGTTAGACGAGGGCATTAAAATAAACTTGACCTAGGATATTGTAAAGCTAAGATAAAATTAGAGATAATTGGTTATAAGTAGAGATATCTATTATGAAGTATATATCTAATGACATTAATTAGTTGTAAGGAATATATCAAATCCTTGATTATGATAAGACATTTGTTTCACTAGTAAAGATAAATATAATGAGCCGAAAAATAAAATATATGAAAATTTCATGCAAAATAGTAATTACATTTAGCAACCAATATTTTTTTGGTAGCTAATAGCGATCGGCTTTTATTTGATTGTTGAATACATTCATTTTGGTGACTAAAATTTGTGGTTACAAAAATTACCAATAGCTAATTTCATCGCTATATAAAAATAATAATTATATTTTTTTTATTACTTTGGTTTAGCGACCAAAATAATACGGTCTCTAACTTTGAAGATATTTAAAAAAAAAACAACCGAAACAAGTTCCGGCGTTAAAAAATATAAATATAGTATAAATTAGCAATGAAAATAATTCTAACGCTGGAGTTACATGATAGTGACCAAAACTAAGTTTGGTCGCTAAAAGATATAAATATAGTAAAAAAATTGTAACAGACACAAATTTCGTTGTTATAGCTGCGTTCACAAAATTTTGGTTACTAAATACTTAAAAAAATTAATATATATATATATATATATATATATATATATATATATATATATAATTAATATGTATAAATTAATAAATTAAAAAAATTAGAATTTATATATTTTATATTATTTAATTATTAATTTGAAATATCTAAAAATAAAAATAATTTAATCTAAATATCAAATTATTTTATTTATATTTAATTAATTTTAAAGAATAATTAATATGACAATTTAAGTTAATATATATAGATTATGTAATGCACATGATAAACTATTATTTGGTAAATTATAAGTTTTTGTATAAATAAATAATTATATTATAATTGAAATTGTCAATAATCTTGTATTTTTAATATGGTGGTAAGACTAATGTAAAGATCCAAAAAGTTGTTACACTCAAGGATCATCCAACGACATTAGTTCAAGAATTTTGAAAATCAGGTCTATGAAATTTAGGAATGTAAAGTGAAAGAAGAAATGAAATATATGAAGGAGAAAGAGATGAAGATTTTTGCCACTAATTCATTAGAATTAGATAAGTATCTCAAAAGTGCAATGCACATTTTATTCCAATAAAAAGTGATTAAAATAATTACAATAAGGCATTATATAGGTATGCAATAATCATATTTAACAGTGTTAATTTAATCCTAAACTAACCTAAGAAGCCTAATAGAGTAGGCTCGGAAGTTAGCCAAAAATGCAATTTTATAGGTCTAGTAAAAGGTGACACTAGTTTTGGTTTCTATGACCCCTAAAAGCACATGGTTTGACTTCCTAGTCCAAGCGTAGGCCAACAACGTTTATTACACACAAATAGCACTTATAAACAATGATTTAAAGCTTAAAACAAGTCCAAAAAGAGTCATGGTTTCACTAAAAAAATCTATACAAAAGTAGAGCCATTATTGGGCATCTTTGTCCCTTAAGGAGACCTAACTCTTGATGCACTTTTCATTGAAGTTTATTTTATCCTTCCTTTAGTAATTTGACCTTAAAGTACAGTGGCTTCCATGTTCTTGAAGCCTTCAAGTTGAATGTGACTGTGTCTATCTATATATACATCAAAAGGTCACCTAAAACCAGAGACAAAAATGCCTATTTTGGACTTCTAAACCCAATAGTAAGGCCACCAACAATTATTACATGCAAATACCATTTAATAACAATGACTTAAAGGTTTAAAACAAGTTCACAAATTACCAAAGTTACACTCAAAATATATATACAAAGTTTGACCATCCTCTTTGACCATTATGAAGACTCATCCGTCTTTAAACTTGTTGAATTTTGATCATGCTCACCTAGATTCATTTCATTTAACCATTGTAAAATTTTTTGCCATTTATTAAATCATTGACATTTTGTTACTATTCATTTTAAATCCTTATCACTAATATTAGTTAAGATAATTAAGGTAATAAAGAATATTCTAAGTTAGGATAATTATATTGTTTTTAGGTGTTTAATTTATTTAAATAATTGTAAATTACATTTTTAAAATATTGTATGTAAATAGAGTTTTTATAAAAATATATATTTAAAATATTGTATATAAATATATATATATATATATATATATATATATATATATTGTAAATTATATATTAAAAATGTTATATATAAATAAATTATTTAGAAATTATATATCTAAAATATTGTATATAAAAAAGGTATAGAGAATTTATGTATTTAAAATATTGTACATAAATATATTTAAATAAAAATAAGTTATATATTTAAAATATTGTATGTAAATATATTTAAATAAATAAAAATATTTATTTAAAATATTATATATAAATAAAGTATTTATAAATCATATATTTCAAATATTTTATATATATTTAAATAAATATAAATTATGAAAAAACTAAAATACTTATTAGTTAATAATATAATATTTCTATTAAACTTAATATGATATTGTAAACTTTTTTTTTTTAATAATTTCGCACCCCTTCCAGTATGTCATATCCCCCAAAATCCCTTAATCCCTTTTCCAATTTTTCATACGCCACTCTCTCGTTTCCAATTTTCGAGCACTACCTAGCCGTTCCGCTCGCCCTCGCCATTGCTCTGCTCGCGTCGTGGCCCGGTTGCTTCGCTTGCACCGCTGCCCGACTGTTCCGCTCATTCCTTTATCAATTTTTAATTACTTAGGATGAGCGGGTCACAAATCTATAACATATTTTTTGGAATAAGTTGACCTCAAAGTTGTTCACTTATACGTTCTTTTGAATTGTGAAGAGATATATCTCGAGTAAGATTGTGTTCAACTCTTATACAACTCTAATTATACATGTTAATGATGATATGTTGTGTATTTTGATTAATCTACTTTTTTCATTATAGTATTTGTACTGATTTTTTAAGAGAGCTTAATCTCACAGTTTTAGATGCTCAAATTGATCATGACATTTCGTCAAATTTTCTTGCATGATTCAAACAATATGTAGATTAAAAATTTTGAAGTTATTTAAATGTTATTTCGTCCACAATAATATGATGTATGATGTTCATCGTTAATTTTTTTAGGTTCTAAATTTAGAAAATAATATTCAAGACTCATTATTGGTTAATTTGACGTAGAGGTCTAAAAGAAAAGTTGAATCATGTCCTATCTATATTATAAATGGATATAAATTCCACGTTATTTTCTAGTGAAGGTATGACTTCCTTAAATCATGGTGTTTATGTACGAGGAACTAATAGTTAATTAGAATATGATTTTTACGAAAAGTTGTATGATATCATTCAATTAGAGTATACTGGCTTCCGAATAATGAAGTTAGTTCTCTTCAAGTGTGATTGGTTTGATAACACTCCTAATACAGGGACAGAAGTACATAATAAATATGAGATCATTAAAGTATAGGAATCATGAAGATATAATAAAGCATATAACCCATTCATATTTTCACAATAGGCCAAACAAGTTTATTATATATCATATCTTGAGGGGCATCATTGTTGGTTGGTTGTTAGCAAGGCAAAGGCCTGGAGTAAGATTATTGATAATATATTAAGTGAGACTGAGCAAGAGGCTTTCTACCAAGATGATGACTTTGTTGGACTTCAAGTAGTGTTGCATATTGACCCAGATGTCATTAATGATTCTCTTGTTGATATTGATGTTGGTGAAGAAGAAGTAGATAGACAATTATTAGATCAAACAAACTTGAATGAACCAAAAGAGGATGCATACATATCAAGTGAGGGTGAGATTGAGAGTGATTTTAATGATACAGATACCTCTTAGGTAATTCATACATTAAAATCAACTACATTTCTTGTGTTAATTCTTTTCTATATTTGTATGACTACTGTTTGTAACAATTACTTGTAGTGATTATGAAGGAAAAGATAAGTGACACATTTTGGTGTAGAAAAATGACCTAATTTGACTTTTCTCTCACAAGTTAGGTTACTTTCTTTTTTACTAAAGATCTAATATTTCACTTTGTTTGTTTGTTCTTAAATGTCATCTATGTAACAATTTCTACATACAGATGACAGACAGAGGTATAAGTGATGACAAAGGTCATGGTGTTGGTAGGAGAGCTCTAGCTACCATCAACTCTTCTACTTCTATCATTCACATCTCAATCTTAGAGTCAACAATTCTTATTTTCAAATGGAGCACACTTCCTACGGTTCAAGAGGAACCAGAGCTTACCTTTGTAGGCAAATCGATTCCGACTATACCTTCTATAGTGGCCACACCTTCAAATTCATTGACACTTGAATACCTATCTCTACACTCTGAACATCCAGTTGATCAAAGGCCTTTGCTTTAAGCAATAAACAAATAGTAAGTAAATTTTAATATAATAGTTAATCATTTAAATAACATTCTTTAAATATGACTTTGACAATATCATTTTCCATAGATTTACACCAGCACATGGTATGACACCCTTCTACCCCGAATACTTAAATTAAAATAATCAAGTAAATAAAAAGGAAGACAAGGTAATAGATAAAACCAAGGAAACTCGATTCGTATTAAGGATAAAAGGTTCACATGGTCATTATCATGTTCAAACATTAAGTACACATAAAAAAATTATCACATAAATTATTAATGTTGATCTAAACATGTCATTCATGTGTTTGACACATATTTCAAATATATAAATCACTTTCATTTCTGTATACATTTAGTGAGTTATTAATATGCCTATCATTTTCAAATATTTAAGACGCAAAAGTACGTATGAAAAGACATAGAACTACTATTCTAAATCCCAAGCCCCAATGTCACACAAATCAGAGCAAGACCCCGCCTCTTCAAAACTCGGCACCACGAGTGCCCTCAACATTACCTAAAAGAAAACCACAAGAGAGTACGGTGAAAAATAGCATTCAATCATATACAAATGCAGATAGTACCCCAAATCCCACCCATTACCGTACTCAATTACTAATAGTTAACAATTACTCATATATCAATCACACGTTTCATCTCATTCAAAATCAATCACATTCCATTCATGTTTACAAAATACACATGCTCGCACAATGCATATGCTCATCACCACACCTAAGAGTCTCAATTCGGAACTCCACAACATGGGCGAACCTCCTCAATCCCCTTAGTTATCACTAATGATGGCCACACCTTTAGACACCCCATATGGTTAGTGTGTCACATAGTTAAACACCATCTATGGCCCGTGCAAAGACATTCTACACAACAGTTAAACACCACCTATGACCGGCGTGTAGCATGGTTAAACACTGCCTATGGCCCATGCATATGAATGTCCCCCATCATTAGTCCACCTTGTTAAACACCACTTTTGGCCAGGGTCCCCTGTTAAACACCACATATGGCCAGGGTATTATAGCCACGTCTGGCTTCTCATGCATCTCATGCATCTCATGTCCATGCTCAATGCATTCTCATCTACATTCTCATTCTCATGATTCATACATCATTCACACAGTCCATGATCATGCCAAAATCATATCAATTTAACCATCATTACCATAAATCATTTATAAGAACACACAGAAACGCACATAAAACACCAATGAATTCCACCCAATTTCACCATTACACACAAGAGTCCCAAATTGAACCTCAACTATCAATAACCATGAATAACCACGAGAATCAAGTAATTAAAACAATTAACCATACAATTTCAAACGAAAATCACGTTAAGGCAAAATGTTAATCCAAGAATTTAATCCCCTTTAAATGCCATAAGAAACCATACAATAACAATTATTAATAAGGGCCCTAGGGAAGACCCTACTGCTCTTTCTTATGTAAATGAAACCCAAATAGTGAGATAGAACTGACATCTCTACAAATTTGGAAGCATAATGAAGAAAACATGTTCATCAAAGTCATTCTTCTTGTTTCTTTGGGATTCCCTCTAGAGGTTTTCCTTCACACTAAAGGTAACCGATTACATTATCAATTAAATCAACCAAAATCACGGTACACATTGACGGATCTTTTCTACCGATTAAAACATTTTTAGAACATAATAACCAAACAAATTTGAGAATTTAGATTCTAGAGGAACATAGGGATTGCCCTCACTACTCGTACACCCCCGCATTCACCATTAACATATAATCGAACCCATCTCCCCCGTACCTTAGATGCAAAGAACAGTGATGATCTGATGCAGCTCTGAGACGATCTGAACACCCTAGCCCCTCCTCATTGCAGATCTACGTTCTCGTTCTCTCTCCTCTAGGTCTAGCCGTCTGACGCGCAAAACACAAATTGGAGTAAACTGATTACCCCTGTCTAATATTCTAACTGGGTCGGGTCAACCCTGACCCACCCGTCAACCCCCCATTAATTCAATTAATTAAATTAATAAATGAAAATAATTCAGATAAATGCCTCATCAGTTTATAAAACCATTAAATCCTCTATTAAAATAAAATTAAATGTAAATATTTAAGTACTAAATTAATTTTTTGCCATCATTAAGAATAATAATAATAATAATAACATTTCAGTTTCAAAATGCAATTATTTAATAAAATAATTTCCTGCAGCAATTAATAATTAAAATAAAATTGATAATAATAACAATGAAATTTATTTCTAAAAATAATTAAATAAATTTTTGGATGTTACACATGACCTTTCCATTTTCATCACACAGATCATTACATAGAAATTTGATGAATTGTGGCCAACTTGGAAGAAGGTACGAATTCAAGTTCGTGTGGTTCAAAGAGTTTAAGGTAATTTACATTATGATTTAATTTAAATTGTATTGCTTATTGAATTATCCTTGTTTCTTAACTCATTTTTTATGTAGAAAGAGTATAGGTGGGAACTGCAATAGGAGTGATAATGCTATTTTTGTTGCGATGGCTTTATCAAATAAAACTAGAGCTAACTATAGCATAGTGCAACTCTAGTTCAGATCTCTCAAGGACTCAGTGTGTTCAATTATGACTTAATATGGCAATCAAAGTTTTATGCAAAATACTAAGTGTATGTGGAATGCCAACTCTGTCTCAAATTGAGACGACTCGAATAGAGACACTAAACTCAAACGGAGTCAGCCTAGACTCGGATAGAGGTGGCTTAAACTTGGTCCGAACTAAGACGATTGACTTGGCTGAATGTAAACGAGAGGTTTTATTGCGGAAGTATAGAATATAACAAAAAGTAAACTAAGTATCAAAAATAAATGCGAACTAAGCTACAATAGTTATTGCACCAATACAGAGGTTCAACAAGCAATCTGTTCTTGGTTCTTTACTCGAGATTATGATTCCAAACCAACCTAGAGTTCTTACAACAATCGTTGAACGTTCATCCGTTGTCGATTGAGGATTTACACAATCACTACCTCATCAGTTGGTAGGGAGTATGCACATGGTTGATTTTAGGTTCTCTTATCAATTACCTAATTAAGTTGTTAGATTGGTTCCAACCGGCCTAACCTAACGTGATCTACTCTCACAAATGCACAATCATGACAAAATTAAGGAGTAGATTAATGACATGAATCACAAATAGGGATGGGGAAATGCAAACCAATTGTTATTGCTAAAACAAAGTATTGTTACAAGGTTATATGAATTCGGGGACTCCGCTTTCCATAACGATCACCATAGAAGAATAGTGATGGTTCATCAGGAGTAGCTAGAGCACTGAGGATTTAGTCTGCCAGAGTGCATCACCTATACTAAGCGATCTCATTTGATAACCTCTGGCTTCCCAAACTCTAGACCTGCACCTCCTCGATCAACGAGATGCCTTACTGAAGCACCATGCACCACCGAGGGAATGGAACGAGAGCGTGAGTAGTGTGAGGTGTGTATGATACGATTGAGCTTCTGAATTCAACAATGCATTTCACGAGCTCTTGTGTCCCTTTTATACACGTGCTTCGTTCCTTGCTATGCACGCTTTTCCTAACTAACTCCTAACAAAATTACAATTTCCTGATTTGACTTATCATTTCCCTACATGATTACGTGTTACATGTGCTACTGGAGCTGGACTCAGCTGAGAAGGGACTTGCTTGGTCGGGATAGCTCCTTCTAGGCCAAGGTGCTTCTTGTGGGTCGAGACGCTCCTGAGTTGGCCTGCAAAATGAATCCAATCTTTTATTATCTAAGATCCTTAATTTAGTACATATTTATGTTTTCCTGATTTCTAGGCCAATAATCTGAATCTTAGCTAATATGTGATTCTTAGTTACCAAATAGTCTCAACAATACCCATCTTAAGCCCTTGTGAGGTGTATAAAATATAACTTATCAGACCCCCACACTTACACTTTTACATTCTTGGGCAAAATCAGAATTGATCATTAAGGAAATGAAAGAGAAAACTTATTGTAAGAAGAATCTGAAAATGAATTTCTCAAGTTTGACAAAACAGATTAAGCATACGTTCATCCTAGAATCAAGGTATTCAAACAATCTATGGAAGCTACCTTCTCTACATCCAAAGCAAACAAGTAACTTTAAACATCAAAGAGTAACCAAGAAGTGATAGAGCTCTCTCTCAGGGCATATTCTCTCAATCTCTCAAGTTTTTGGGTTTGTATTTACACTAAAAACATCCTATGTTAGCCAGCACTACCAATTTTTGACCAGCCTCTCCTTCTACGCCTTCAAAAACGCATGCAGTAATGATCAATAGGACTTGCTTCAGGCTTGTAATATGGCTAGGGGTAAGGTAGGATACAGGATGATAAAGTGAGCTTTGATAACCACAAGGGAGAAAGGAGCAATGGGGAATGAGTTTGTAAGCATGGAGATTATCCCCAGGATACTACCGAGTCTTTTGAGAGCATCTTTGCTCACTGCTCTACTTTTCCCTTTGTATTTTTTTCTTTCTTTTTCTCACTTTTTATTTTGCAGCCTTGTGTTGCATTTTTCTTGCAACTTTTTGCTTTTGTTGCCTTTTCTTTTCTTTGATTCATCCTGCATTTTTTTTTCTTTTCATACCCCTTTCTTTTCTTTTTATTGACCCTTTTTCACCATACTGCTCCTTTTCCAAATGTACCACTCTTGCAATGTCTCCAATATGCGAGACCTATTCCCAAAACAATTCCAAAGCTCCTTTGACCCCTAAGGTTGAGGTCGATCATGGTTTTTCGGCTTTTGGGCTTAAAATGAGCTATTATATCAGAAAGAATGGTTATATAGGCTCAAAGAGGGTGAACAAGGGATTCAAATTGCAAGGTAGGTCCATTTGGCTAGTAGCTTATAAAGAAAAATGGCCTAGATCATGTCACTCATGCATGTGAAACAAGATGTATCCAGAGTCAAGGCAAAATCTAGAGTAACATAGCAACATGGATGCAAAAATCACACAAGAAAGAAGAGAATGACAAGATACAAAGTCATCATTATATACAAGGCTCAAAATTTCTCTGCCACTGATGGTTTATCTTTTCAATTTTTTAGTCACTTTCTACCTAAAGATGTAAAAATTTCACTCCCTGTCAAGTTTGAAAAACCTCATATCCAGGATTATGCATTGCCTCTTCTTGTTTCATTCATCTAAAGAAATCCAATAAAACTTTTTCAAAGCATTTTTCTCCTTTTTCTCCACAATCAGGAATCAGAAAACAAAAAAGAAAACAATTAAAGAAGTAAGGCCAAGTGAAAACAAAATCGAAAAATAAAAATCAAAAACAAAAATAGAAGAGAAACCAAATGGAATCGGAGTCGGCACGGTCTCGGCAGAAATGGACCCAGAGTCGGCCCAGACTCAATAGAAATATCAGGAAACCAAAACAAACAAACATAGAAAACAAAAAATAGAGAATAGAAAACAAAATTAACTACATGCAACACATACAGACAAGGTCGGAACATAAACTACACCTTCCCCCCTCCCACACACACACTTAAATGATGCATTGCCCTCAATGCATGTCATGAACATAAGGGGGGTTATGAGGCTTCGCTCAAGGTGTGCCATCCGATACGGCCGGTTCCATCAGCGAGATGCTCTCCATCTCGCCCACTCTCGGTGTTGGCACTTCTTGGAAATTCTTTAGTTGATGCCTGTTGACCTGGAAGGTGTTGTTTGTAACTTCATCTTTTAATTCAACTGCACCATAGGGAAAAACATTAGTGATAACAAATGCTCCATCCCATCTAGAACGGAGCTTACTAGCGCTAAGCTTTAAGCGTGAATTGAACAATAGCACTTTCTAGCTAACTCGAAACTCCTTCCTCAGGATTTGTCTATCATGGAATTGTTTGACCTTCTGCTTGTAGATCCAGGAGTTCTCGTATGCTTCCAAGCGAAGTTCCTTCAATTCTTGCAATTGGAGTTTCCTTTCTTTGCCGGTTTGGTCATAGGCCATATTGCATTGCTTGACTACCCAGTAAGCTCGATGTTCTATTTCAACCGGTATGTGACAGGCTTTACCGAAGACAATCTAATAGGGAGACATCCCTAGCGAGGTCTAGTATGCTATTTTGTGCGCCCATAGAGCGTCCTTAAGGAGTCGGCTCCAGTCTTTCCAGCAAGGATTGACCATCTTTTGCAGAATTTTCTTGATTTCCCTATTGAAAGCTTCAACTTGGTCGTTTGTCTGGGATGGTATGCTGTAGCAATTCGGTGCACCACCCCATACTTTTCAACTAGAGAGGACATGGCTCGATTGTAGAAGTGACTCCCTTGGTCACTTATAAGAGCTCTTGACACACCAAACCTGGTAGAAGATATTGATTTTAGGAAATCCACAACAACTTTGGCATCATTGGTCTTGGTGGCTGTAGCCTCTACCCATCGCGATACATAGTTGATGACAAGAAAAATGTACGAGTATCCATTAGAGACGGGGAATGGCCCCATAAAATTAATACCCCACACATCAAAGACTTCACAAAACAGAATTGGTTGTTGGGGCATTTCATGCCTTTTGCTAATGACCATTCCTGCTCTCTGACATTGTTCACAGGTGGAGACGAATTTTTGATGGGCGTCTCTGAAAATGGTAGGCCAGTAGAACCCACAGTCAAGCACTTTCTAGGTTGTTTGACTTGATCCATAGTGGTCGCCTCAAAATGCTGAATGACAAAGTGGAGGACTAATTGGAACTCAGGATCCGTAATGCACCTACAAATGACTTGATCGCTATAGAGTCTCCAAAGGTACAGATGATCCCATATGTAGTATTTAGAATCATTTTCAATTTTGTCCTTGTATAGCCTGGATGCTTCTGGTGGAAACTTAGATGCGATAATGAAATTACATATATCTGCAAGCCGGTAACGACTTTTCGGTCTAAACAACTTGGACTCTGGCACGCTCTGAGCACTCCGATTCTTCATCATACTTGCATACTTGGTCAATTAAATCAACAAATTCAGAATTATGATCCAAGTTGGCAAGGTCAGCAATATCATCTTCAGAATCGGAAAGATCTTGTACTTCTAATAATTCATCATAGTTATATGCATTTGTCACGGATCCTAAGCAACCGATTACATTAATGTCTTCAGTAAAATTTGAAAATTTAGCACTGCCAGCTTCTAATTGCATATACTCCGCAACTAGCTTGTTAATTATGTCAATACCAAAGAGCGAAGGGTCCTCCATGGGGTGCTTCATTGCTTCAAATATGTTGAATTACACCAAGTTGTCACTGAATTCCATCAAGAGCGTCCCAGCATGCACATCAAACTTTGTTCTAACAGTCAACAAAAATGGCCGCCCTATGATTAAGTTAGATCCTTTCCCTAATGTCTCGACCTCCATATCCAGCACATAGAATTCGGCTAGGAAAATCAGCTTATTGACTTGGACCAGTACATCTTCGAGAACACTTAAGGGTTCCACAATACTTCTATTGGCCAGTTGTATTGTCATACCAGTAGGCTCCAGATCACCAAAATTTAGGGATTTGTAGATTGATGTCGGCATGACATTTATTGAAGCTCCTAGGTCCATCATGGCATCGGAAAAAGTATATTCACCAATGGTGCATGGGATAGAGAAAATTTCACGGTCTTAACACTTCTTTGGCAAGGTTTGTTGTAATCTGGCAGTAACTTCATATTTTGTTAATGCCGACACAATTCCTCCATATTCCACCCTTCCTTTCATCCTTTTCCTCTTGTGCACACTGATATTGTCTAAGGATTTGTCGTTATTTCCTCTATCAAAATACTAGATTTTCCTATGTTAATAGTAGCACAGGGTCAACCTAGGTCATTATTCTCAAGGACACGTGGTTCTTATATTTCTAGGGAGCAAGGCTGAGATGTATGCAAAATATAGGGTTGTAAAGTGTGGACTCTTGCAGGAATGTAAATTGGGGGTTTTTACAGGAAAAATAAACTGGCAAGAAATGTACAGATTATCTAAAGCAGTTAACGAAAGTAAACTAAGGCTACAAACGTAAAGCGATCTAATTCTACTAAAACTACATAACATTTATCTAGACATATTTATTATATCGATTCCAAAGTTATTAATGAAATGGTCTTGGATTCCAATTCCTATTATGAAACAACTCCTTACCAACCCACTTTCCTACGACGATCGCCAAACATTTGTCCTATGCTAACTAAGGACTTAAACAATCACTACCTCGAGTTTGGTAGGGAATACGCACCTGATTGATGTAGATTATCTAGTAATTATCTATTTTTTTGTTAAAGTGGTTCTGATTGGCCCCTAAACTAATGTTCTCTATTCCTACCCTACACAATCGTGATTAAGCAAGAACAGATTATGCTAACAGGAATTGCACTCATGACAAACAAGGAAAACAAATTCATTCATTGGTTAACA
This sequence comes from Mucuna pruriens, assembly GCA_025330945.1. Taxonomy (NCBI): domain Eukaryota; kingdom Viridiplantae; phylum Streptophyta; class Magnoliopsida; order Fabales; family Fabaceae; genus Mucuna; species Mucuna pruriens. Next base: position 136,369 of record JAENHJ010000192.1, on the reverse strand, counting down.
AAGAACCGATACATGCAAAAAGTTGTGATTTGTGGATGAAGTGTGGATCAACTTCCCGCGGAAATTGCCAACAGTAGTTGTACTGTTCCAAGTTTGTTGACCAGGTATTGAGGGGTTAAATCACTAAGCAGTGTGCCAGTGCGCCTTGAGAATCTCCTCTTAGCAACCGGCCGCTACCTAGACGCAGGTCCTATACCTACTTGATTGACTAGGCACTTTATGAAGCACTATGGAACAAAGATGCGTGAAGTGGAAATATGGAGGTGATGGATGGATGAACTTGTGTGTGTACACTTGGTCAAATTCACTTGCTTCCCAATGAACTAGCTAAGCTTCCCTATTTATACAAGTATAACCTAACTAACTTTTAACAAAAATAACAGAAATAACAGTCTTGTCGTAACTAACTAACATACTCAACTAACTTCATAACGAAAATAACAAACTAAACCATTTTCCTAAATGACACGTGCTAGAATTGCTGGGATGGAGTCAGTCTTCGCTTGTGGGGACGAATTTGGATGGATGGGAGTCGGCTCATGGAGTCAGCATCCAAGAGTCGGCATTCGGTTGAGACGCGTCTGGTTGGTCTGGATTCGACAAGATGGAGTGAGCTACATCCGGAGTCGGCTATACAGAGATGGACTCGTCTTAGCCGGGACGACTCCATCCGGCCGGGATGTCTTTAGTGCCAAGATGGCTTCGGTTGGCCGAGATGCATTTAGTCTCGGTCATATTGGCTTGGAAGACTCGATCTTGGTCTCGGCTGGGACTTTTGAGACTCCATTTTGACCTGTAAAATGAGACTAATCTATTTGTTAGCTAAAATCAACAAGTTAGCATGAATTTGTATTTTCCTTATTTTAATCTAGGAAATATGAATCTTCGCTAATATGAGATTCTTAATTACAATTTAGAGTCTAGTCTACCCATATTAGGACCTTATTAGGGGGTACAAATTGTGTATTATCAGACCCTCACACTTACATTTTTGCACTCCTGGGCAAAATCAGAACAGATCATTTACGACAACGAAAGATGATTTGTGAGAATAAAATGCATTTTTAAATGAAACCTTCAGGTTGACAAAACAGACAAAGTATACATTCACCCCCAAAGTCAAGGCACTCAATCAATATATGAAATTACTTTCTCCAACATCCAAAGTGAACAAGAAAACAAAAAATTTAAAGGGCAACCATAAAGAATGATAGAGCTTTCTCAAGGTATATTCTCTCAATCTCTCAAGTGTTTAGGGATGGTGTTTACCCTCAAAACATCCTATGTTAACTTGCACTTCCAAATTTTGACAAGCCTATAATTTTACGACTTTAAAAACACATGCAATTAGTGATCACTAGGACTTTATTTAGGGTTGTAATGTGGCTTGGGTAAGGTGGGATATATATATATAAGAGGTGTAGTGAGCTTGAATAACCAAAGGAAAGAAGAGAGGAGCAATGTGGAATAAGTCTTATAAGTATGGAGACTAACCCTACAAAAATATTTCACAAAACACTCCCTTTTCTTTCCTTTTATTCTTTTCTTTCTTTTCTCATTTTTTTATTTTTCTTTCGTATACTTGCAACTTTGTGTTGCACTTTTCTCGCAACATTTTTGTTTTTGGTGCCTTTTCTTTTCTTTGATATAACCTCTATTTTCTTTTCTTATCTCTTTCTTTCTTTCTTCGTCCCCCTTTTCACCACTTTTACATAGTACCAACCAATCTTAAAGTGTACTACTCACAAAACCTTGAGATACAACCCCCACACTTATGTGGCACTTACTCCCAAAACAATTCCAAAGCTCCTTTGACCCCTATGGTTTAGGTTTGATCATGGTTTTCCAGCTTTTGGTTTGTAATGAGCTACCATAAGAAAAAATGGATATATAGGCCCAAAGAGGGTAAACAAGGGATTTCACTTGGAAGGTACATTCATTTGGCTTAGGAGCTTGTAAAGAAAAATGGCCTAGATCATTTCATTAATGCATGTCAAACAAGCAGTATAAAAGAGAGTCAAGGCAAAACCTAGAGTAACCTAGCACATATATGCAAAAAAATCACACAAGAAAGAAGAGAATGGTAAGATGTAATGACACTTCAAAATAGGCTCAAAAAAATCTCACACGGCTATTTTCTCTATCATTGATGGTTTCAACTTTAATTTTTCAATCACTTATTTCCTAAGGATACAAAAATTTCGTTACATGTCAAGTTGAAAAACCTCTTGTCTAGGATTATGCATTACTTCATCATGATTCATCCCAAAGAAATCCATTTAACTTTTGCGGAAAATGTTTTTTCTTAGCAATTGAAAGAAATAGAAAAACAAAAACGCAAAACGAAAACAAAAAAACAAATAACGAGAAACAAAACAGAACAAAAATAGAAAACGAAAACACCGATGACTAAACCCCCGGCCCCCCAGAGACACTTAAATGAGGCATTGTCCTCAATACAACCACATATGCACACGGGAAGGGGGTAACAACAAGAACTTCCTCAAGGCAGGAAGTACATGCAAAATCTAATCTCAAAGATATGTGCTCTGCTCCTGATCGTGACAGCTTGGGGGAGTCTCCTCCTCATCCATCTTGATACTTTCTGCATTATATCCTTTGCTGGCTTCTCCAATAAAATTTTGGACACTGAATGCTCGATCAGGTAGCCATAGAAGCTTCTTGGCTTCTTCAGACCCGGTAACAGCTCTTCTGCCTGGAGCTGGTCGGCTGTTCTCACTAGAACATGTTTTGGCGGCACCTTGGATTCTATACCTTCCTTAATACCTGCATTGTCTAAAATTCCTACACTCGCATTAGCAATATTATTAGTTTTAACACAACGGGAATATTCACAATGCACGGAATTCTCAAAATCAAAATTCTTAAAAATTTCAAAGTGTTTAGACAATCTAATGGGCAATTTTACTAACACCCGCAGTGGGCTCCCAAAATCAGACTTGGTGTCTTCTTGTTTGTTCGAGTTGGAACCGGCTCCTTCTAAGTTGTTGGACTCAGCCCCGGTTTCCTCTCAAATGTCAGAGTCAGTCTTCACTTCATCCCGGTTTTTGGAGCCGGACTCGACTCCATCCAGATTTCTACTATTGGATTTGGCTCTAATTACTATTGTCATTTCTGACCTGGCTAACCCTTCAACAATAGCATTGCGAATTTCTGCACAAATTGAGCACTTTATGCCTCCATCATACCTGCATTCATAGTCGACTAAGGAAGAAAACTCAGTCATATAAACCATGATAGCAAGGTCAGAAATATCAAGAGAAGCGGAAAACTCTAGCACATTAGCCGAAAAACTACTAATATGATTCAAAACTTCAGTCCCAGAATTTGAAACTTCAGTTGAATTGAACCCATTATCCACAACATACGCAATTCCAAGTGTATCAGCAAAATTAGAAACAATTAAATCACTATCCGAGATATCAACCACAGAGTCAGCAATTTCAGTATCATCCGACACAATAACAAGAAAATCGACGCCTTTGGCTTCATCAACAAAGTTGGTATCAACACCTACAAACTTAGCAATCTCAGTCATATTGATCGAGATATCCAACATAGCATCAACATCCTCAATCCTCTCGGCAAGGTCAACAACATCTAGCCCAAAGTAGGCAGCTTTACCCATGTCAGCCAAAGCAGCAACAGTCTTTGCACAATCATCATCTTTGGCCAACTCAATAGAGTAATAAACATCTACTACAACTGCGGAAGCCTTAGTCATCTCGGCAGAGTCAAAAACAACCTCCACAGAGTCGGTAACTTCAACCATCTCTGCAGAGTCAACAACATCCACCACAAACATAGAAACTTTGGTTAGCTCAGTAGAGTCAAAAACATCTTCTATGGAGTTAGTAATTTTTGGCAAAGCATCAGCATTTGTGACTACTAACGGTTGTATTGATACCACTTCTGAGTTAGCTATCACTTCGGCACCTGCATCTGAATTACTAGCATTACTAATTTGCACATAATTAGAACACTTAGTTAAATCCTTACAAGTGTAGTTACAATTAATGTCAGAATTTTCCGAATCTGGAATGTTAGAGAATTCATAATACAAATTAGCGGACTACTGTGGTGGTAGCTCCTTGCCACTTATATTTTGCTCTGTTGGATTGGGAATGGTTTGAGAAGGAGTTTGTCCAAATCTCTTCAAATGGAGCTGATTCGCTGTAGTGGTTAAATCTTCAACTTGTGTTCACACATCCTGTAATGCGGCATAGATGTCCTCTTGGAATTTCATATTGTTCCTTATCAACTGCTTCGTGAATTCCTCCAACGAAGATACATTACTAGGTTGTGAAACCGGTTGTGGGGAAGGTGGTTCTTGGTATTGCAACGATTCAGTATCATACAAAATAGGACACACATTGATGGGATATCCTCTAGAACCGCAAATACCACATTCTTGCACTGCTACCTCCTTCCTGACCCTGGATGTGGTCAGTCCCATAGGGTCTCGCTGAGTGCTGTTTGTAAAATCACAAAACTCAGGCAACACATGGGTTAGTCCAGAGTAATAAGGTTCACATGACCAGGATTGGTCCCAATCGAAATAACGCAGACACCCCGATTGGAACATCGTAGCACGCATATGCTAGTCCCTTTGGGTCAAAATTAGTACCAAAAATCACTAAGACAAATGAATCAAAATTGGAGGGATCAAAATCAGAATTAGAATGGGATGCACATGTATTATTAACAGAATAAAATACAAGAAAACAAAAACACAAAAACAACAAATGCTTAAAAATTTTATGCAAAAACTAAAAATGCAATTACGTATAAAATGCAGGAATTAAAATGGAAAGGGTTTATGCACAAAGTCGCTCACAAGACATGAAGAGAAAAATTCTACAAAAATTACAAGGTAGGAAAACTAGATTATACTAAAATTGTAACTCACGGATGCCCGGCTGTGCAAAATACACACAATTGGACTCGGCTATACATGCAACTAGACTTGACATACATTGACATTACACCTACGAATCCGGCACATGCAAAATTCAGAACACCGATCTCGACACATATAGGAATTTATTACAAACATAATCGGGAACTCAAACTATGCATGCATATTGACTTAGACGGACTAGGCATGCAGACAACGCATACTTGACTTAATACCAAACAAATTCTTCATAGATACAAACAAAAACTCGAAATGCAAAGGAACAACAAACGCGGTAAAACTGAAAATAGACCCCAGTAAACTATAAAACAATAAACTTGGCATGAAGAAAACACAAACTTCGGCATGCAAAAAAGCAGACTTAACAGTGGGTAGACAAACAAATTAACAGTTAGTAAAAAGAACAGAATTGATTCACATGTTAGTAAAAAGAATGAACAGAGTCAATAGTTAGTAAAAGAAAAGAGAAAAAAGTTAGTTAATATATTAAAGAAACAGATGCAACCACTAATATTTAGACACGACACTCTACACACTCGGGTTTGCTCCTAAACAGACTTGGCACACTAAGAACACAGAATGTGTGTCCCCAACAACGACACCAATTTGATATTGTCTAAGGATTTTTCGTTATTTCCTCTATCAAAATACTAAATTTTCCTATGTTAATAGTAGCACAGGGTCAACCTAGGTCATTCTTCTCAAGGACATGTAGTTCTTGTATTTCTAGGTATAAAGGCTGAGATGTATGCAAAATAGAGGACTGTAGTGTGTAGACTTTTGCAGGAATATAAATTGGGGGTTTTTACAGGAAAAGTAATCTAGCAAGAAATTTAAAGATTATCTAAAGTAGTTAACGAAAGTAAACTAAGGCTATAAACGTAAAGCAATCTAATTCTACTAAAACTACAGGACATTTATCTAGACATATTTATTATACCGATTCCAAAGTTATCAAAAAAATGGTTATGGATTCCAATTCCTATTATGAAAAAACTCCTCACCAACCCACTTTCCTACAACGATCGCCGAACATCTGTCCCATGCTAACTGAGGACTTAAACAATCGCTGCCTTGAGTTTGGCAGGGAATACACACCTGATTTATGTAGATTATCTAGCAATTATCTATTTTATTGTTAGAGAGGTTCCAATCGGCCCCTAAACTAACATGCTCTATTCCTACCCTACACAATCGTGATTAAGTAGGAACATATTATGCTAACAGAAATTGCACTCATAACAGAAAAGGAAAACAAATTCATTCATTGGTTAACAAAGTATTGATACATGCAAAAAGTTGTGATTTGTGGATGAAGTGTGAATTAACTTCCTACAACAATTGCCAACAGTGGTTGTAGTGTTCCACCTCTATTGGCTAGGTATTGAGGGGTTAAATCACTAAGCAGTATGCCAGCATGCCCTGACAAACTCCTCTTAGCAACCAGCTGCTACCCAGATGCAAATCTTATGCCTACTCAATCGACTAAGCACTTTATGAAGCACTATGGAACAAAGATGCATGAAGTGGAAATATGGAGGTAATGGATGGATGAACTTGTCTGTGTACACTTGGTCAAATTCACTTGATTCCCAATGAACTAGCTAGGCTTCCCTATTTATATAGGTATAGCCTAACTAACTTCTAACGGAAATAAAAGAAATAACAGTCTTGTCATAACTAACTAACATACTCAACTAATTTCATAATGAAAATAACAAACTCAATTGTTTTCCTAAATGACACGTGTTGGAATATCTGGGATGGAGTCAATCTTCACTTGCTGGGACGGATCCGGACGGATGGAAGTTGGCTCATGGAGTTAGCATCCGAGAGTCGACATCCGACTGGGATGCTTTTGGTTGGTCTGGATTAGGCAAGATGGAGTCGGCTACATCTGGAGTCGGCTATACGGAGATGGACTCGTCTAGGAAATCTGAATCTTAGCTAATATAAGATTCTTAATTACAATTTAGAGTCTAGTCTACCCATATTAAGACCTTATTAGGGGTATAAATTGTGTATTATCACACGCACAACTCCTTAAGGAATTTGGCGTACTTAGGAATCTGCTTTATGTCATCTAGGAGTGGAATGTTGATTTCTACCTTCTGGAACATCTTCAGTAAGTCCTCATCAATTTCAGGTTTTCTTGCCGAGAGAGTCTGGGTTGGAAATGGCAATGGGACGGATCTAGCCTGTTAAGCCACTAGCAAGTCGGCATCTGGCTCAAACTCGGCATCAGTTGGTCTTGGCCTTTGCTGCAGTGCTGCTTGTTGTGATATTTCTCTACCACTTCTCAATGACACGACACTCGCTTTCCCCTTTGGATTCAAAATTGTCTACAAGGGAAGGTTTCCAGACCCGGCCGACTGTAGTTGACTCACAATGTTTGCTAGCTGACCCACCTATGTTTGGAGGTCTTGGATTGTGGCATTTAAATTTTGCTAGAATTGCATGTTATTAGAGTTCATGTTATGCTGAAACTCCAGATTGCTTGTTGCCAACTGCTTCATCAGGTCCTCCAAGGATGGTGAGTTGCCCTGTGATGGTACTCTCTGTTGTTGTAGCTGTTGGAATGGTGGTGCTTGGTCGGATTTGGCTGATAGCTATTTTGACTTTAAGGCGCACCTTGGGAGGATCCGAATTTTCGAGCTAGATATTGCCCTTGAATCGGACTCGGTCGGTATTGTTGCCTTCCAAATTGTTGACTATCATAAGGCCGACTCGGATATGACTGCTTTCCGTATTGATATCCATCTATTGATCCAACACTCTCAGGATGGTTTGACTCGGTTTCTTGCAATGTGGGGCATATATTAGTTGGGTGCTCCATCGAAGTGCAAATGCCATAGACTCTTGTTGCTATACTTGGTTGATGTTTCCCAATAGCAAGTTGCCTTACCAATGATCTCAACTCAGTCAATTGATTTTCCAATCTTTGGTTGTCAATTGCACCGACTTTATTCACCATTCGGGATGGAGCGGCTCCTCTGATCCTAAATTGGTGTATGTTACTTGCCATATTCGAGATCAGGTGCCTCGCTGCTATTGGCGTCTTATCCATCAATGCTCCTCTACTTGCAGCATCAATCATGCTTCCGTCCATCATCGTCAGACCTTTGTAAAAGTATTAAATCAACAACTGCTCGCTGATATAATGATGTGGACATGTGGCACATAACTTGTTAAATCTTTCCCAGTACTCGTGTAGTGTCTCTGCATAATGTTGCCTTATCCCATAGATTTCTTTTCTGATGGTTGCGGTTCTGGATGCCGGGAAGAACTTCTCGAGGAACATGTGCTTCATATCACCCTAAGTGTTGAAAAGAACAGACTGTAGATATAGCCAATCATTAGCAGCTCCATCTAGGGAAAATGGAAATGCCTTCATCTTAATGATATCCCTTGCGCCCTCATCGTGGAACAGACCATGTGAAATTCTTTTAAGTGCTTGTGAGGGTCTTCACCTGTAAGACCATGAAATTTGGGCAACAAATGTATTAAACCATATTTTAATTCATAAGATTGAGCTGGTTCTAGTTGCGGATACTAGATGCACCAAGGTTGGTACACAACATTCGGCGTGGCCAACTCCTTGAGCGTTTGATCATTGTTCTCCATTGGTTCCGACTCTTGAGGCTTACTTACACCAAAGTTAATGTCAGAGCTACTGGACTTAGAAAAGTCAGAATCGTTAGTTGCAAAAACACTAGTATCAAAATTAGAAACAGAATTAAAACTACTACTATTATTTACGATAGTGCTCCTAACCTTTCTTAACCTACGTAAAGTTCTATCTATTTCAGGATCTAACTCATGTAGTATGTTAGAACTACTTCTAGTCATGCACCAAAAATTATATAGAAAATAGCAAAATCAAATATGCAGCGAAAGTTAGAGTTAGTTATGCAAATCAGAAAATAAAATCAATTATGTAGAAAAGAAAATAAAGTCAATGATGTAGAGACAAAAATTATGCAGAAGATACAAAATTACAAATCACAAATAAAAAATAACAACTCAAGCAACACAAAACAAACGCAAACAAAAATTTTAACACAGATTCAACATGCTGTAAAATTTCAAACTCGACAAAAAGAAATAACAGATAAAAACTCAACAAATTAAATGAAAGGAAAAACAAACTCGGTATACCAAAACAAACAGACCTAGCATTCTACACAAAGACAAAAAGGAACATGTGTCCCCAACAACGACACCAATTTGATAATGTTATTTTCGTCGTGGTGGCTTTATCAAATAAAACTAGAGCTAACTATAGCATAGTGTAACCTTATGTCGAATCTCTCAAGCACACAGTGTGTTCAATTATGACTTAATGTGGCAATTAGAGTTTTATGCAAAATATTAAGTGTATGTGGAATGCTGACTCTGTCTCGGACTAAGACGACTCGGACTCGGTCTCGAATAGAGACATTAGACTCGTATGGAGTCGGCCTGGACTCGAATAGAGTCGGTCTCGGATAGAGGCAGCTCAGACACGGTTCGAACTAAGACGACTGACTCGGCTGAATGTAAACGGGGGGTTTTGTTGCGAAAGTATAGAATATAATAGAAAGTAAACTAAGTATCGAAAGTAAATACGAACTAAGCTACAATAGTTATTGCACCAATACAGAGGTTCAACAAGCAATTGGTTCTTGGTTCTTTACTCAAGATTATGATTCCAAACCAACCTAGAGTTCTTACGACAATCGTCGAACGTTCGTCCGTTGCCGACCGAGGATTTACACAATCGCTACCTCATCAGTTGGCAGGGAGTATACACGTGGTTGATTTTAGGTTCTCTTATCGATTACCTAATTAAGTTGTTAGATCGGTTCTAATCAGTCTAACCTAACGTGATCCACTCTCACAAATGCACAATCGTGACAAAAGTAAGGAGCAGATTAATGACAAGATTCACAAATAGAGATGGGGAAACGAAAACCAATTGTTATTGTTGAAACAGTGTATTGTTACAAGGTTATATGAATTCAGGGACTCCGCTTTCCATAACGATCGCCATGGAAGAATAGAGTGCATCAGCTATACTGTGCGATCTCCTCTAATAACCTCTGGGTTCCCAGACTCTAGACCTGCACCTCCTCGATTGACGAGACGCCTTACTGAAGCACTGTGCACCACCGAGGGAATAGAACGAGAGCATGAGTAGTGTGAGGTGTGTATGATACGATTGAGCATCTGAATTAGACACTTTTCATGAGCTCTTGCATCCCTTTTATACACGTGCTTCATTCCTTGCTATGTACACGCTTTTCCTAACTAACTCCTAAGAGAATTACAATTTCTTGATTTGACCTATCATTTCCCTACATGATTACGTGTTACACATGCTATTGGAGTGACTTGGGCTCTGAAGCTAGACTTGGCTGAGAAGGGACTTGCTTGGCCAGGACAGCTCCTTCTTGCCCAAGGTGCTTTTTGTGGGCCGAGACGCTCCTGGGTTGGCTTGCAAAATGAATCTAATCTTTTATTAGCTAAGATCCTTAATTTAGCACATATTTATGTTTTCCTTATTTCTAGGCCAATAATTTGAATCTTAGCTAAGATGTGATTCTTAGTTACCAAATAGTCTCAACAATACCCATCTTAAGCCCTTGTGAGGTGTATAAAATATGACTTATCAAGAAGTAAAGTATCAAAGCTATTTTTAAGCAAAAAGGTTCTCGCATTTTGAAGAATGCAATAAACAAGATTAGAAATGGTTAAGATAATGTGACTTGGATTCTAGCCAATGTCCAAGTAGCCTTGGACCAACATTAGGGTTCTACATATTTCTAGAACAAGAGCTCTATTGCCAAGGCAAATTGAGTTATTGATAAGGAGCCTTAGCCTATTGTGGGTAGGTCTATATCTATTGTAGCTCACTATGAAAAAATGATAATTTTGTTTGCTTTTTATTTTACTTAACTGCTTTAAATTCAATATAGTTGACTGGATATATTACAATTTGAACTCCTGTTTAAATTTATGTAGGCTAAAGAGCTTCAACGACCGCCAACTACTTGGGAGGTGGTGGAGAAACAAAAAAATTAAAGATCAAAGAATGGATCAATGATAAAACTCGTGAACTAGCTATAAATTTAATATTTTAACTTTTTAAACTTTACTTTAAATTTTATTAAGTGTTAATAAAAATAATAATAAATATTCAACTTTGTTTCGAAGGTAAAATATCAACAACATAAAGAAGACTACATAGTGACCAAAAACGATTTATTTTTTCAATTGTGTAATTTTCTACAGTTATCACTTTAACGACAAAAAAATTATATTTTGATTTTTTTATTTACCTTTTTAGTGGCCGAAATAGAGACAGAATATTTGGTGGCTAAAATTGGTCTCAGGTTCAACTACAACCAAAATCATCAATGACCATGTCATTTCCTTAACGACAGAATTTTTTGGTCACAAATCAGTGACCAACCAATATTCGATTGCATAATGACTTAACGACTTGGGTTTTTATGACTACATGTAATCGGTCACTAACACATTTAGCTATCAATTTAAGAAAAATATGACCGATTTTAGTGGTCACTAAACAATCAATTTTTTGTAGTGATAATTTGATTCTTATAATGGGAAGAATAAAGTTTGCAAACTTAAGAAGGTTCTATATGGTCTTAAACAATTTCTTCAAGTGTGATTTGAAAGATTCAGCCAGGCTATAGTATCCTTGGGGTGTAGATAGAGTTAAGGTGATCATATCTTTTTTCATAAAGTACTATCATGATAGCGAACACATATTCCTTTCAATTTGTGTGAATCACATAATCATTGCAAGAAATGTTGAGACTAAAAGATAGATTTTGAGGGAGAAGTTGACAACTCAGTTTGAAATGAAAGAATTATAAAAACTTAAGTACTTTCTTTGATAAAGGTTGCTTATTCTAGATAAGGTATCTCTATCTCCCAAAGAAAGTATGTACTTAATCTTATTAAAGCAACAAATAAATTTGGGTATAAAACATTTATAGTTCCTATTAAATACAACCACAATATTGGAAATTGGGGAGGAAAGTCCAACAGTAGAGAAGTCCCAATACTAGAGATTGGTGGAAAAACTCATGTATTTATCCCACACTAAAGGTTAGACATTACTTATGTTATGAGTGTGGTGAGTCAATTAATGCATGATCCTCGAGAGAAACACTTGCAAGTAATAAATAGAATCCTATAATATTTGAAAGCAAGTACAAGAAGATTATTATTCAAAAGAGAAAGCACATTATCCATGGAAGCGTATACAAATGCAAACTATTTGAATCAGTTGTTGATAGATGATCCACCTTGAGATACTACATGTTTTTAGGAGGAAATATGATTACATAAAGGAGTAAAAAACAAAACGTAATTACTTTATATAGTATAGAATTGGAGTTATTTGTGAGGTATTATGGATTAAGATAATTCTTGATGACCTCAAGATAAAGTATGGAGAATGAAGATCCTATAAGCTATATTGAGATAATAACTCAGCTATTAGTATTGTCGACAATCTAGTACAACATGACAAAACCAAGAATATAGAGATTGACATACTGATAGTGTGTTCTTTTAGTCGTCTTAAACGCCTATCAAATAACTAAAGTTAATTATAGCATAGCCAACCCTAGGTCATTCTTCTCAAGGACATAGTGTGCTCAATTGTGATTTAGTGTGAAGTAAAATGTTATCGAATCTAAGATGTAAAGTTTTAACTCTCTTCGGCACTGGCCGAGACTGAGCCAAGATGATCTCGGCAGAGATAATCTGGCTTGGTCTCGGCTAAGTGCAGACAGACGCTACAGAGATGGACTATCTCTGTCTCAGACTGAAAACAGTAACAGGGGGGATTTTGAATGTAAGCAAAGCAGAAAGTAAACTAAGACTATGAATGCAGTAAACATATACTACTATTACTAGTTATCTATTATTATTATTATTTAACTGTGTTCGTGCTCAGTCCTGTAAGTCCAAATCCAGTCCAATTTTCACACTCCATATCAGCCTTGGGAAGTCTTATGGCAATCGCCAAAGGTTCGTCCATTGCCATACCGAGGATTTATGCAATCGCTACCTCATCAGTTGGCAGGGATTAAGTTCAAAGCTGATTTTAGGTTCTCGAATAACAATCGTTAAATGATTACCTACTGAATTAGTTAAACCAGTTCCAATCGGCTTAGCTTAACATTGTTCACAATTTAATTGCAATCGCGGATTAAATCATGAATTAAAGGAGAGGAAGAGAATGGAGATAAGAAATGCAGAATGAAATTGATTAACAGAAATTGAATACAAATACAGTGGTTCTGAATTCAGGTGGATCCATCTTCCACGATGATCGCCATGGTTGATGATGGTGGTTCACCTCCGATAGCCTGAGCACTGAGGATCAGATCCACCAGAGTGCGTCAGTAATCTGATCGATCCCCTCTGACAAACTTCGGCTTCCCAATCTCAAACCTGCTCTTCCTCGATCGAGAGAAACGCCAATGAGCATCGTGCACCACTGTGAAATGGAGAGAATGAGTGCAAGAAAATGGATATAATGAGTGTGGAATCAGAGTGAATTCAAAGACCCCTAAAAAGTGCACAGCTCCTCCTATATATACACGAGCTGAGCAGCTAGATGACGCTACAAAATATCCTAACAGAATTACAATGTGAATTTCCTATTCTACCCTTGTGAAGATCTTCCAAAATGACGTGGTAGATTCTCCCAAAGTGACATGGTGGCTGAGCTGGCGCTGAGGTGGCTTCTGAGTTGGATAGCTGACCTGAAGAAGCACAATTGGGCCGCTCTTTATTGGGCTACTGGACTGCAAGGCATGGGCTGCCGAGACGAATCTAGCTTTGCCGAGATGGAGTCAGTCTGGACGGGACGACTTCATCTCGGCTGAGACTGCTGTTGACCCTGGTTAACTCGGCTTGCCCTGCAGAAGGAGTGATACTTTTTATTAGCTAAGACTCTTGAATTAACACAGATTTGTATTTTCTCTCTACTTAAGCCCATAAAATGAATCTTAGCTAACAATCCATTCTTAAACACGAAATAGTCTTGCTACCACCCTTCTTAGGTGTCTAAAAGATGTATAATTTGTGACTCATCACATACCCATCAACAAAGTTGGATAGTGGTCATATAGCCACAACCAACATCCCTTTAGGGGTCAACAATTTATATATTCACCAAGCTACTCTTTATTTCGCTACCATGGAGGTTGTCATCCAAGATTAGAGAACCATCTTGGCGGGTGGAGAATTTTGATGAGAACAAACAACAAAACTATCATAGAAGAACTAGATAGACCTGATAGAACGAAGGAAGACCACTACTAGAAAATTTAAAATTTGCTACCAAATAATTTTGTGGCTAATTTTAAAATCAATAGTTATTTTGCAGCTAATTTCTAGTCAAAATAATTATCTAAAAAATTACTATAATATAAATGGGAGCATGAAATATGTAGCAAATTAGCTAAGAAAATAATCTTAGTTAATTTGTAGTAAATATTTAAAATTATTTTCTAGCTAATTTGTAGTAATAAGAAGTATAAATGAATATAATTTAAATTTAGCTAGAAAAAATAATATTTTAGCTAATTAATGGTTAATTAGCTAGGATTTAGCTACTAATTTAAATAGTAGCTAAAATTAGTAGCAAAATCAAAAAAATCTTGTAGTGGACGAAGATCCAGATTTAACTTAAGACTTGAAAATAATTTGGTAGTACATCACACAGAAATGAAACAAGTATCATATTATCACTGCTTTAATTAACCACCCAAATGTTGAACTCACCTTCATTCCAAATACCTAACAATAACCACCTCTTTGTAGGAATCAAAATTAAACATGATCTATCAATCAATATTTCTACCTTCCATTACACAATCTATGAATTATTAAGACATGCCTTGGGAATTAAAATCCAACTAGAAAAAGGATAATAGAATCCATCATTGCCTTACTCCACTCCCATGAATAGAACTTTACTAATTCAACTATTTCTTCAATGTTCCTTCTTTTCGTGAGGAAATCAATGCATTCTGTGTCGTCCAAATTTCCTTAACAATTCTTATTCCTATGCCACATCCCTTAGAATTCACATCATTAACATAAACTATTTTGTGATGAACTAGATTTTGAGGAGACGGTATCCTAACTTGAGCTGATATCGAGACACTCCTTCGGGGTGTACTGTCCAGAAAAAAAAAAGGATAATTTAGACTATTATTAATAGTGCTCTGGTAAATGTCTCCTATTTACTAAGAAGATTAAGGAATTGCGAGTCATCCATACCAAACATGGGTAACCAACACATTTTCTTTTGTATATCGTAGTCCAATAAACCTGTGAATTGAAGAACATTTACTTGGACATCATTATGTAGAGCTGAACTTATCCTCTACCACTTTAGAACTACCTTCTAAACTTTTAATGATACAATACAATCAAAGAACAAGTGGTTTATACTTTCAATTCCTTGACCACATCCCTTACACAACACTTCATTATTTTCAATCATGTCTCAAAACGCTAAATTTTGAAGCAATGGTATTCTATCCAACGTTAGCTACCAAACAAATGTTTGTACCTTTGAAGTTACATAATATATATATATATATATATATATATATATATATATATATATATATAAAAAAGTAAGTGAGAGAAGTGTATATATAAGAGAGTGTGAGAGAAACAAATCTAGACCATATAATCATTCATGAATGATTTAGATTAAATTACAAAATTATGTGACTTTTTTAAGGAATCATGTGAGCATTTAATAATTTTCAATTCTAACATTGCATGTATAGTTATATAATATACATTTACTTTTCTTACTCTTTCATTATAAACACTCATCTCACTTGATACACTACATACACACACTCACACACACATGAAGAGGATTTAAGTTACTTTGAGAATAATTCTAAAAGAGTTACTTTCTATTCTCATTTTTAGTTTCTTTTAATCTAACCGTTCTAATGAATAACACATTTTTTTTTAAATTACTTTTAGAAAGTGGAGAGATCAAGTTGCTCCTAATATTCACATTTCATTTTTTTAAGTTACTACAAGAATAATTCTAAAATAGTTACTTTCTATTCTCATCTTTTAGTTTCTTTTAATCTAAATGTTCTAACAAGTAAGAGATTTTTTAAATTATTTTTAGAAAGAAGAAGGATCAAATTACTTCAAATCTTCACATTTCATTTTCTTTTAATATATATATATATATATATAACTCATTCGAATTACTATTTAAGATAATAAAATTTTATTTTAAGTGTTTGAGGTGTTTGTTATGAGAACTTTGATGGAAGGATGTTAAGGACACAACTAAGATTAAATTTTATTTTAGCACTTATATTCATTTAGTTGATTTATTATTGAGTATTCAATAAAAGTTGTGCTGATAGTTAGATTATTTAATTTAGATTGGTTGAATTTAAATTTAATTAATGCCAAAAATACCCCACACAAATTTTATTTTAAAAAAGGTTTAACATATATTTTGTTCCTATATATGTCACGAATTCTCAATTTTATCTCTATACATAATAGTTATTAGATTTGTCCCTACGTGTGTAAACATTACCGATTTAGTCATTGTCATCATATATGACACTGTCTCTAACGATTTTTATGTTGATCGTTAACTCCCTTATGCATTCTTAATTTGGTCCTTTTACGTGTAGCACATTCTTAATTTGATCCCTATATTTATAACACATTCTTAATTTAGTCATTGTACTTAAAGACATTATTAAATTAATTCATACAGGTTCAATCATTACCCATTTAGTCTCTACTGTCAATTTGGTCTCTTTACTTAAAATATTATTAAATCATTCTCTACAGGTGCAATTGTTATCCATTTAGTCCTTATCATCATGCTACATTTGGAAACAACATTGAATAGTTTTATGTATCTTGTTAATTTCTTATATAGAGTTTCACCCTCACTATTGACCTCCAATAATTTCTTCCTCTCAAATCTTTATTTAGTCACCATCGTTACATTATTAAAATTAAATTATATTTTTGATAATTAGGAATCTTATGTTATATGTCGTATTTCTTAATTTGAATGTATTAAGTGTTTAATTTAAGGTAAATTCTAAAATAATGCTTATTAGATAAAGTAAGTATAAATGAACATTATTTTGTATGTTACAAGAAAGACTATAAGAAGAAGAAAAAAATTATAAAATCTATATTTAAGTAGAGCAATATTGGAAAGTAGGAATGTTACATTTGATAATATAAAGTAACATTTTTTTTGTATCCAGAAAATAAAATAAAATTTATTAACCCAACACAAGTAAGAAATATGTCATGCATCATAAGACTAAAAATTCCAATAAAAAAAAAAAACCACTATCATTGAAGTAGTAGAAAGAAGAAGGTTCTAGAGTCTTATAGTGTTTAAATCATGATTTAATAGAGGAAGACAATTTCAAAGACAATATTAGAATGTGTTGTAGTGTTAAGATAATGGTATAGTATCTTGAATGGTTTGGGCTCTGTGTGTTTGGCTTGTGACTCAAATCTGATTCGAGTTGTAAAATTGGATAAAAGAAATGGCATGACATATTCAAATTCACACAATAGTTAGATTCAGTTTAAAAAACCATTTAAAATTGTTTGATCTTTTTAAATTTGATTCAATTTGGCCTTTTGGTTGGTATTGGAGGGAGAAGGAGAAATCACTTAGAAGTACTCAATGGTAAGGGTGAAATTGTACATAAGAGGTTATAGTCCATCTAAGACCATTAGTGACGATATTTAAATGGGACTTGATAGTAAGGACTAAATGGGTAATGATTACACCAATAGAGATTAATTTAATAATGTCATTAACTACAAAGATTAAGTTAAGAATCGTTATATATATAAGGATCAAATTAAGAATGTGCTATACATATAAGGATCAAATTAAATATGAACAAGACGTATAAAAAACAAATTAAGAATATGTAATGAGTCGACCGTTGATGTAAAATCCGTTAGAGACAACATTATTATAGTATGAATTAAATTAATAATATTTGAAAGTGTAAGGACTAATTTAATAACTTTTACGTATTGAAACCAAATTAAAAATTAATGAGATGTATAGGGATTAAAATATATGTTAAACCTTTTAAAAAATGATAAATCCAAAACTTAAATGTCCTGCTTCTTCTTATTTAACTTTAAATTTACTTCGTATGCGAACATATCAGTTTTCACTGACTTAATTTATATAAAATGTTGAATAAAAAGCAAATTATATATGTTGAATGGTTCATTTCAGAACATCTTTCGTATTCAAATAAAAAAAATATAATTAGGGTGATGATATAATACGGAAGAAAAGTATTAGTAATTAAAAGTAATATAGAATCCTAAAAGATTATAACCTGTCATGAAAGTCAATAATAATTAATTTTTAATTACTTAAAAATATAACTAGTTGTATTTGTTTCCTACTTGCTATTTAAAATGAATACGTCGATTATTTTTTCCCTTATATTTAGACATATTAGAAACGACATGTACCTGCTTCATACATTATAGTTATCCTTTACAATCAAGTAGCTCTGTATTTTATTAAAACAATAGTACTACATTATTGTCCTGTCTTGGCACCAAGAACTGTCTTATTGTTCTTTGGGTTTTTAATCTGTTTCTTTAAATTTAAGTCTCTTATTACTATTTTGGGGAAGATTTAAAAATCAATTAAGTTAAGACAGATAATTATTGAGAGGTGGAGCCCTTAAAAAACTAAAAAAAAAAAAAAATTAGTGAGATCTACGGGCCCGTTTGCCATACATGACTCTGGATGACCCAGATTGAATTTCCACTTTTAATTTTATTCATTTTGTGTGATTATAATATATTTCTTTTTGCCAAGGTTTTAAAAAATATCCGCGACTACAATTTTAATCGCAATGTCAAAATTTTTAGAATGTAACAATGAAATAACCACAATTTTAACTACATGGACCAAATTTATTCGAAATATTAAAAAAATGTGACAAAATTGCGACCCGGTACCCAAATTTAAAATCTTGGTGTGTATTATATATATATATATATATATATATATAAAATCTTACCGTCTTAGAAGGGAGGAAGCATGCAATATGAAGAAATGGTGTCGGTAGGGTCGTTATTTTAATTAACTATAACTTATTATTGATTTAAAAAAACAATACAAAGACAAATTTAGGTGCAACTAGAACTTTATTATAATGCAACTCTGCTATACGTGCGCCTTTGATAGTGTTACTTTTAGTAAACGTTGTTGCCATTATATAGCATGCCATGCAAAAAGACAACTTTTACCGCAAGTATTCGAAGAACAAAAAATGACCAACTTCTTAATTAATAATCTTAGCATGTCCTAGTCATAATTAATATAATCCACTCAACGTGATTCCTACACCATTGCAACTCACTGATTTGAGAGATTCACTAGCTTTGAACTTTGTTCGAGTTCACGTTCTTTTCCAGTGATGTGATGCTAGCTATAGCTATATATATACATATATTAATGGAACATTATGCTCATATTAACCTATATATTTTAAGAAATCTTTGATTTTTTTTTATATATAAAAATCTTCGTGTTAACTGAATCAATTTTCTCCTCTTTCTTAAATTCATTTATTTTTTATTTTTCTTTTATTTTTCCATTAAATAAATAATTGCAATTCAATTTTTGGTATAATAAAAAAGAACAAAAATGAAAATAGGCCACTTGAGTCCATTATGAAAAAGCAAACAATATATATATAACAATAGAATTGTCCACAAATTAGATTCAATAAGTCAATCAGTTATAAATCAAGGCCCGGGTAACTAAGGCAAGATATATGCCTACAAATCACCAGCAACATAAAAACTTTTCTACATGAAGACCTGAATGAAGTCCTTTATGCATTAAAGATAAAAAAAAAAAAAAAAAACATTGGTTAATGATTTTTAATTTAAATATTTGAAAAAATAGGACATTATTTTATTTTGAATTTAGTTATGGTTTATTGGACTATCATATTTAACCTTTTCTCCGTAATACACTACTAGAAAATTTAAAATTTACTACAAAATAATTTTGTGGCTAATTTTAAAATTAATAGTTATTTTGTAGCTAATTTCTAGTAAAAATAATTAGTTACAAAATTACTACAATATTGAATGGTAGCATGAAATAAGTAATAAATTAGCTAGGAAAATAATCTTAGTTAATTTGTAGTAAATTTTTTAAAATTTGTAGTTATTTTCTAGCTAATTTGTAGTAATAAGAAGTATAAATGAATATAATTTCAATTTAGTTAGAAAAAATAATTTTCTAGTTAATTAATAGTTAATTAGGTAGGATTTAGCTACTAATTTAAATGGTAGCTAAAATTAGTAGCAAAATCAAAAAATTCTTGTAGTAATATTAGACTAATGGAAGATATGGAACATTATGCTGTTATTAACTTATTTAAAAAAACTTTAATATTTTTTAATAAAAATCTTGTTAACTGGATCATCATAGTCAATATTTCCCAAAAAGTAGTGTCACGTTTGAATTGATATATTTTTATATTAAACACCATTTTTATTTTTAAAATAAAACGTTAGAGTTAACTCGACCATCATAGTCAATTTTATCCTCTTCCTTAATTCATTTTAGTTTCTATCTTTTCCTTTTTTTTCTTTTTCTATGAAATAAATAATAGTAAAATTTTAATTTTAGGTTAAAAATAACAAAAAAGAAAATAGACACTTGAGTCCATTCGAAAAAAAAAAAAACAATATATAAAAGTAAGTGCATTTGCAAATTGGATTGAATATGTTTTGAGGAAAAGAATATAGTTGATCCAATCGTAACTTTGATTTTTTATTTATTTATCATCTAATTAGTTTAATTTTAGAATCAAATCCAATCGTATTTAATATAATTTATATCAATTTGAATTAGATTGATTTTCGACTTTTGATAAATTAAGTCTATAAATATTAAAATAAATGATAAAATACACATATTAGTCCAACATCAAACACCACATTTTTATATAGAACTCAACATTGTTCAAAGTATATATATATATATATATATATATATATATATATATATATATATATATATATATATATATATATATATATATATATTTTTGAAATTGTAAGTTTTAAATAATTTTAAAATCTCTTGAAAAAACAAATACATAATAAATAACAAAATTTTAATTCATACGATATCTTGAATACATGACCATGTAATTATTATTAAGTAATTTTAAATACACAATAATGTTCAGTTTGAATTTGATTGGACCAATTTTCAACATATATATGATTCAAAATTTGATCCATTCCAATTAAAAAGCTCATCTTTTTTTTTTTTTTTTTAGTTCAGTTATAGGTTGGTTTAGTTATTGTGGTTTGTATTAGATTGCATCGCTTGATAAGCACTCATGTATAAAAGTATGAATAAATAACAAAAGAAAATAAAAAATATATTAAATGAATAAATATAATAGAAAGAAAATTTATTATTTGCATCCTTTGTTATGGCGCCTCCTTCCGCAAGTTGTTGCAATGCAAGTTGTTCCAATGCAATGATGAAGAAAAAAATGCAATTTATAAATAGAAATAAATGAAATTAGATTAGAGGTTTGGTTTTGAAACAAAGGAAAAAGATAAAAAAAATAAAAGCAAAAGTTGAAGTTGGAAAAATATAGAAATTGAAATGGAAGAAAATATGAGATCATGATAACAAATGATGAAGAATAGTCACCAAGTATCACAATAGAAAAAGACACCTAAACAATTCTCCAAAATCTATAATAAAATAGACAGGTACATAATATTTAGAATAAAAAATTATATATTTATTCTTCTTTCCTTTTTTTTATCTTTCTTCTTCAACTTCAACAAAACATGTGACATACTAACAACAATGATAAAAATAGAAGAAAAAAAAAAGCAAAGGTTGCAACTCTACTTGGTGCAACATTGCCACAGCATTCACTAGCATATAGGTTCAACAACATAGCTTAATAAGTTATATAACTTTGAAGCTAACAGATTCAGATCCTCTTCTGCTTCTTGATTTAATATAACACAAGTAGCATCTTTTCTCCTTAACATTGTCTTCGATAACAATAGATGCACCATCCTTCCATCTTTGCTCTCCATAAAGGGTTGAATTTATGTAGTCATCCAGAAATTCGTGGTCATACAATTGTTTTTTCACCCACAATATTAATTTTAATATAAATAAAAATACATATTAATAAGATAAAATATATAATTTAGTTGTTTATATTAATTTACAATTTTTAGATCAAATTCATCATAATTTTATATTATTTTATTATAAAATATTATATAATATTATAAATATAAAATTAGTTATTACATGTTCAACTAAAGTTAAACTATTAAACCTTAAACCAGCGTTTAGCAATTTAATTATTGATTCGATTTTAAAAATATAAGAAAAATATCAACATTCTAAATATGTTAAACTTAATAGAAAAACACATGAAATTATATATGTAAAAAGTTAGAAACAAAGAATTTATTTTCGAAATTTGCTTGAGTTTACCGCTCAGCAAAGTATCTATGTATCATATTATTGATTACAAAGATAATAAATAACTACTATTATTTCAAATTAAAAAATAATAGGATACAAAAAAAATAGTATATTTTAAATTATTTAAATAATAAACATTAAGAAATATTTTATATTTTAGATTAGGTTAATATAAACTAAATTTAATATAAAAATAATCTAAAATTAAAATTACTAAGTGTGTATCATTATTTTAAAAATTTTAATTAAAAAATTCTAATTATTTTTATTATTATGTATACCATTATTATGTATTTATATTATGTGTCCATGTTGTATACTATAATTTATAATATGAGAGTTAATAAATATTATAAATATAAGAAATATATATGTTATATATATATATATATATATATATATATATATATTCAAGTATATTAGGATATGAAGATTTTAAAAATAAATTTTAAATTTATTTTATTTTAAAAATATTAAAATAAATAATAAATTATTAATTTGTCAATGGTTTTTAATTTATATAATTATAAAAATTTATTTAAAAAATTAAATTTAATTTACAAGTTAGAAAATCAAATGGACAACGAGGTGGCGTGGGTGAATTCAAATGGTGGCGTTGTTGAATTCAAATGATGGAGAAGTGACATATACAAATATGCTTGATCAATCATGTTATATTTCAAACTTGTTCAATTGTTTATGAAAATTGAAGGGCCAAGAGATGATTCATGTTTTAAGGAATTGTACATTTGCTTCTAAAGTATGGGGTCTTGGCAGGTGCGCCACCTCAGTTTTTGGCTTGATGAGCTGAATAATTGCCTATTGCATAATATGCAAAAAAGATGCTACTGGGAGAAAGCCTAATTGGAATCTATACTTCGTTGTTACTCTTGATAGATTGGTGGCCTACAACACTTTTGTTTTTGGATGCAATGTCAGGCTTGAATTTTTTAAATTTTAGCACAAATTAAATTAATTTGGGTCTCTATAATGATCCACTAAAAGTCAGTTTGGCCATATCTCCCAAAAACTCATATAAATCGAGCTTTTATAAAGCTTCAATCTTATCCTAAGTTCAAATTGAATGGATTTTTTTGACTAACCTACTATAACCCGTGAATCACATTGAGTCTGCCGCTTACCTTTTGAACCCGCCGCTTGAGGAAATGTTATACTTAATCTTTAAAATTTTAAATGCAAATTAAATATGGATCGTTTAATTCCAATCTAAGCTACAAACCATATTTAATGTATGATTTGAAATGCCTTAGTTTTTCGAATATGGTTGCATTAATTAAAAAATAGTATATATTTTAAAATATCTCTCTATGTGTATTGATGGAAAAACCAATAATACACCACCAATGTGGTGACAACACTGTAGATATAAATTTTCCTAACTTGTAAGAATTTATAAGGAGTAATCACAAATAAAAATGACAGCAATAACGAGAAAAATCACACAAGACATACCAAGATTTTTAACGTGGAAAACTCTTATAGATTCTCACAAGTTAGGAGAATTTATATCTACTATGTTGTTGCATCATTGCATGTGTATTGTTGTTTTTCCCCATTAGAGTGGTATCAGAACTCTTTGGTTTAAAGGGTGTTCTACTTGCCTGAATGATGGAGGGTAATACAAATAGAATGGTGAGTTTGAATGACACTAATTGTTTCTTGTGGAAAAAGGAGAATAAAGGCAAAAAGGGTAAGTCACAAGAGAAGGATCATAATGATGATGATCGTGTCATTACTGCTATTGGTGATGATCTTGTCATTCTTTGAGACTTTGAGTCGGTTAATCTTGTATCCGATGAGAGCATGTGGATTATTGATAGTGGTGCTACATTGCATGTTATACCAAGGAAGGAGTTCTTTACATCATACACCCCAAGTGATTTTGAAGTGTTGAAGATGGGTAATGATGGTGTGACCAAGGTGATCGGTATTAGTGATGTTTGCTTGCAAACCAATATAGGAGTGCAATTGTGGCTTAGAGGAGTTAAACATGCTAAAAATTTTTGCTTTAACTTGATATTTGTGCATATGCTTGATGATGGTGGTTATGATAATCACTTTGGTTATTAAAAATGGAAACTTACCATAGGTAACTTGGTTGTGGCCAGAGGGGAGTAAATTTCTAAATTGTATTGGATAAAAGCTTTGGTTGCTAAAGATAGTGTGAATGTCATGGATATGGAGGCATCTTTGTGGCACCGAAGGCTTACTCATATAAGTAAAAAAGGGCTGAATTGTTTAGCCAAAAAGGATATGCTTCCAAGATTGAAGAATGTAGAGCTGGAGAAGTGTTCTTATTGCATGGCTGATAAGCAAACTAGAGTATCCTTTAAGAAGCATCCTCCCTCAAGGAAGTCAGAGTTGCTAGAATTGGTGCATTCTGATGTTTGTGGCCCATTGAAGGTAAAGTCATTTAGTGGTACACTTTATTTTGTTACCTTTATTGATGATTGTTCTAGGAAGCTTCGGGTCTATGCTCTGAAAACAAAGGTGTTGGATAAGTTCAAACAATTTCAAACATTGGTTGAGAGACAATTAGGCAAGAAGGTGAAATGTATTCATTCTGATAATGATGATGAGTATTGTGAACCCTTTGATGTATATTACAAGCAGTAGGGTATTAGACATGAAAAGACTCCTTCTAAAACTCCTCAGTTCAATGGCTTAGTAGAGAGGATGAATAGGACATTGATTGAGAGAATTAGGTGCATGCTTTTTGAAGTAAAGTTGCCTAAGCATTTCTGGGGTGAGGCACTTTACACAGCAGTGTAGGACCCCAAATCAGTCCGGCCCAACACTGACTTAACACAAAGAAAGTTCCTGAGTAGGCTGATCGGATCACGTCAACCCAAATAGGGCTCAGAAAGCGAGAAGAGTCAGACCAGCCCATTAATCAAGGGAGCCTAGCCGACTAGACCTGCCCACACCGAGAGAAGGGCCCAAGATGGCGGGCACGGGTCAACGGACCAGCCATGCAAAGGAGGCCCAACATCAGTCACCTACATAGATTCGGCCCAACTCTCGCAAGGTGCGCCACGACTAGCCCAAGCCGGATCTGGGAGCTCCAACTCATAGCTGATGGAGCCAACCACGTCAACGAAATCAAGCAAAGTCAGCCATCCCAAAGGAGGAAGGCCACCTCATAGTTCATGAGCGATTAGATTCTCTAAGAGACGCTAGGATGAGGCCACATAAGCAAACCCAGGTCTCACACACCAACAGAACTGAGATCCTCGCCAATCACAACAAGGGAACGCGCCACGTCAGCCACTACCCATGAAATGCGTCGCGATTTCAGGTAGAACGTGCCACGACTGGGTGAGGGACCTAACGAGAATCAGCCTGGGGATTGCCAAAGCTAATTGACTGAATCAGGAAGCTGGGGTAGCTCCATGTGGCGAGATCAGGTGTGCCTTCATCACCCTCCCAAAGACTATAAAAGGCCTTAGTGCAAAGAACTCGAGGCCAAGAATCTAGGAGTACAACACATTGAGTGAAAGTGCTAAAGAATCGCTACACGACTAACGAGTCAAGGCTGCTGAAGGATTTCCGACTATAAGCGAGAAATGTCGATTAACTCTCTGGATACCAGGTAAGTCCCTTGACCCTCCTCGTCCTCGTAACCATACTTCAGATGGCAGACACGTAGCTGGCCTTAGCCAAACCGAGTCAACTACGCTTCAGATGACAGGCACGTAGCCGGCCTTAGCCAAACCGAGTCAACTACGCTTCAGATGGTAGGTAGCTAGCTCACCTTAATCAAACCAAGTCCTACACACTTCAAATGGCCGATGTAGCCCCCTCCTCGACCTGAGACCGAGTCGACCTCGATCTCCTGTTCATGACATACCGTGCATTCCACATGACTCCGAGTCAGTAGGCCCGTGTTTGTGTCAACCTAGCATACATACTCACAAACTCCATTGCACCGAGACGAGATGCCTAATGGATAGTCCCAACTCCAAACTCAAACCCTCGAGGGATCGAACGCCCAAGAGAAAGTTCAGTCCTGTGCCTCAGACTCTGGCAGACGCCTAGAGGAATGTCCGACCAGAACTCATAACCAAGTTCCTACCCAAGCAGTAGGATGCCTAATGGAAAATCTGACCCTATACTTCACTGCATGCACTTAGAACTACATAAACTTTGATTCCTCTACGCTAGGAGAGGTACGTAGGAGCAAGAGGCCTACTCTTGTCAAGTTATGCATTCCAAACATTCCAACTTTGTACAAACACACTCCCGCATTTCCAGTTAGTTAGTAACAGTAAAGGTAAAGGTTACATTGCATGCATTTCATAGGGTAACTACTAGATGGTATGCGGATGGGGTGACTCCCATGCATAACCGACTCCTTACCCAGACTCTACTTCTGCCGACTTGCCTTTTCCACCCCCCGGGCTCCAACGTGCCTTTAAACATTGGTGATGACTCTAGTCCAAGTCGGATCAAGTTTGATCAATCTCCTTGGATTGGCCGAACCTATACCGACTCGTTAAAGCCGACTCTTCCTCATAGGTGGATTTGGCTCCCTTTCAAACTCTAAAAAAAAATCAAACTCCATTCCAAAAAAAAATATATTTCTTTCTAAATCGCTCCCGGCACGATTTAGGTCACGTCAAGCAGTGCATGTTATTAATCTAAGTCCTATAATTGATTTAAATACTAAGGTGTCAGACAAGATTTGGTTTGGCAAAGATGTCAAGTATGATCATTTACGAGTCTTCAATTGTAAGGCCTTTGTGCATGTTCCAAAGGATAAAAGATATAAGTTGGATATGAAGACTAGACAGTGTATCTTCATTGGGTATGGTTAGAATGAGTATGGTTACAGGTTGTATGATCCTATTGAGAAGAAACTTGTTAGAAGGCATGATGTGCAATTCATAGAAGACCAAACCATTGAAGACATTGATAAGGTAAAGAAGACTACATCTGAGAAAGATAATTGTTTGTCTGAAATTGATCTAGTTCGTATGCTTATACATGATTTGGATACTACTGAGAATAATGTTCAGAATAGTAAGCAACATAATTATGTTGGTTATCAACATCTTGGAGATGGTTTTGATGTTCCTCTTGATGATGATGCTCAAGAGGAACAAGAGATGTCACAAAATGAGAATCTGAATGATGCTCTCGAACCACCTCCAATTCAACTTAGGAGATCTAATAGGGAGAGACAATCATCTACGAGACATTCATTCTAAGTCATTTTGGTGACAATTACTTATGCTCTCTATCTCTCCTTTTCTTTTGCAAAAACCAAGGATGTTAAAAACAAAAGTAGCCTGAACTAAATCGAACAAAAGTAGCCTAAACTAAACTAATTTAGAGCTAAATCAAACTAAACCATAAAAATTAAATTGAATCGAATTATTTTTCAAAAATAAACTGGTTTGGTTTGGGCAAACCATTTTCAGGTTCAATTTGATTTTTTGTGCTAAATCAAACCGTGGACATCGTAGAGGTGTTAAAAAAATTAAAATGAACTTAATTATTTGAGAATAGACCATCTTTTTTAAAAAAATGAACCAAACTATTTTTGGAAAATGAATCAATTCTTTGTACTAAACCGAATTATGGACACCCCAGATAGCATAACCCATTTCTCACTAAGTTTTCTTCCATTTTCTCCACTTCTAAGATTCAAGAAAACCAAGGACTAGGTGTTCCACTACTTGGTAGCTTCATTTTATCACAAATTCTTTTATTCTAAGTCCACTGGTAAGGTTTTTCTACCACTCTTTTTTCTTTTCTTTTTCATAACCTACTTTTCATTTTTTTTAACTCATTTTCTTCCATTTTAATCCATGGAAATGATACTCCTTGGTAACCTATTGAATTGTACTCAAGAAGCTCACTCAAAGCTTCCAAAAACTCATTTTTCCTGCTTCCTAAAGCTTATATTTAGGAAATCTTCAAAGGTAAGGGAACTTACTTTTTTCCTTCTCATTTTGACAGAATAAAATGTTTATACTTTTTGTTTTGGTTGGCAATGATTGCTTTGTGGTTTGATGGTCATTTTGGCCTTGAATGATCACACACTTACTTATATGTTTAGATTTTCTACTAAAGTTCTAAACTTTGTTATTATTTATCATTTTAATCTATGAAAAATATATGATTTGGTATTGGTTATTTGTTGTAGGATACATAAGTTTAAATATTAATATCGTTTATTTTTATGGTTGAAAATATTTCTTTTAGTTCATATGTGCATTCTATGAAGAAAGTATATTGTTTTAATGTGTTTTGGGCTTTCTATAAGCCACAAAAATTTGTATGATGATGGATGAATATTTTGCTACGATTGAATGACTTAAAATATCGGTATATTTATTATATTTTGTGATTATTGAATTATGTGGGAATTATTTGTGCTCAAAACACTTGAAACTAAAGATATTCGTGCTTTAATTTCAATAAAAATTGGAATGAGAGCCCTGCAATTTTTGAAGTTTGGATGAACCAAAGAGTTATTGGATAGAAACGTATGTACAAAGTTGGAGACTTGGACATCCTCTTGAAGTTTCATGACTTAGATAACAATTAAGAGCATTAAAACCTTAAATAAAATTAAGTTTAACCTTAAACGGTGATTAAATATTAAATTTACACCTAATAATAGTATGTTTAAGTTGATTTTAAGCTTTGAAAATATTTAGAGAATTTTTAAAAAAGATTAGTCAAAATTTAGGCTAATCTAGACTAGTTTCAAGAGAAAATTTAAATAAATAAAATAAAAAATATTTTCATAATTTCTTCTTTTGGAAAATATTATTATATTATTTATGAATTTTTCAATAGAAAATAAAGTTTAAACTTATATTTTGTAAATTTTAATAAATTTGAAGATAAAATTAATTTATTGAGACTATTTTTTTATTAAAAAAATTGAATAAAAGGGTCAAACTAGTTTCAAAGAACATTTTTCTTTCCTCTCTTTCCATTTTTTTTCCGTTTTAGTTATTTATCTTGTTTGTTTGTTTTTATGCTTTGTTTACTGTAGCTCATTGTTCCAATGCAATTCTTTATTTATGTAATTATACTTAAGTCCATATTGTTATTTTAATTTTTTAATTAATTAATAAACTTAGCTTATCTTATATTTTATACATGACTAAGACACCAGAAATATGACTCGAGAAACAATATCTAATTTAAAATAACTAATTTAACTGTTAAATTAATTTAATATTTCCAAATAGTAAATCTAATAAATCAAAGTTAAACGTGCAATTTTTTATACCACAATAAATTAGTTTTCAAAGAAAATTGAATTAATTTAAGTATAACATTTTCCATTAATCCTATGTTTGGAAAATTTTTAATACGATGGTCCAATCCAAGATTTTTATTTCAAAAATTAAAATATAAAAATGGATTAATTTAAGCATATGGCTCGTTAATACTATGTTTTGGGAAATATTGATTATAATAATCTTATTTTTTCTTAAAGTAAGAAAATATAATAGCGATAATAAAGTTAGAATTAGGGGTGAAAATGGGTTAGGTCAGGCTATGCATTCATAGGCTTGGCATGATCCATTTCATAATTATATAGTCTAAGCTTGAGTCTATTATCTATATGGTCTAGGTTAACTTGACTTGTGAGCTTATTTAAAGACTTATTGTAATATCGAGTTTTTAGTTTTGTAATTAATTAAAGTGAATGAATAATTATAAGAGTAATTAAATTTAATTTCAATAAAATAGAATTAATAAAAAGTTGTATTGTTGTTCTGCTCTCAAAAACTATGCAAGTGTCGTTTTCTCCCCCTCTTCTTCTTTCTCTCCACTGAGCCTTTATAGGTACACATGGGTGGCCACGTCAGTCGATACAGACAGGACAGGGGCAAAACGGCGCCACAGGGATAGACCTTCTGACATGTCAGGTGTAGGACTAGTCTGTCCTCCATGGTATGATTACCACGTGACTGTACGGTTGAACGGCCTCCTGGCCGGATGTACCGGCCGGTACACAGCCCCTCAAGCTTAGTCTAGAGGACATAAGCTTTTGTCTCATCTCGTTAATACATACGGACGAGTTCCTTCACTTGTTTCCTGCACGCGTAAACCCCTGTGACGTTTGGTTTCTCACATTCAATGCTTTTTCGGAACTTGTGCGTCTTTTCGCTGCGACTATCATTTGGGGCACGTGGCTCTAGATCAACTATAATGATTGCCATCATCTTTTGAAAGTGCCCACTGTTGCGTCTTCTCTTACTAGCTCCTCTTCCATTTGCATTGCATTTCTCCAGAGAAGACTGTTCGCTGTTGCTCCTCCTACTTCGAGGTTTTCTGCCTTTACTCTTCTTGACGATGATGAAGCGAGAAAATGTTGCTATCTTTCTTACTCTAATAAGTCTTCCCTCTGCATTCTTTCTTTGCTTTGGATATTTTGTTGGCTTTGATTTTCTTCTTCTCTAAAGAAAGTCGCACTGTAGCTTGGGTCTGAAATTGACCCTCGCCTCTGAAATTGACCCTCGCCTATTTCGTCGCATGGGATCCTTCAAAGGATGCACCAAGTTCCTCTACTCAGGGAAACCAATCTCCCAGTAGAGCTGCACCTGAGGCTGGATCCTCTGCTCCCAAGAGCCACTCCTCTTCGAGCTTTGACTTCGAATCAAGCGAAAGCCTTCCCTTCGAGATTTGGTATCGAGACCATACGAACGACAATCTCTCAAGGGAACCTTATGCTTGGGTTGACCCTGAAGTTAGAAAGATTTCCTCCACCTTGACGCGTCCTAGCTCTCTCCTAGGTATGGCAAAGGCGATATGTCAGCGTGGGCCGTGGTTCGTCACGGTAGAGCCTTGTTATCTGAACGAACCAGTCAGTGGGCGACCGGGAGCTGGTGAAGACCCTTTCTTTTATTTGTACAATACCCTTCCTCTTAAATTAAGCGTAAAGCTTCCCTTTACCCACTTCGAATGATTGGTTTTGTGCGTTCTGAATGTGGCTCCCACCCAACTTCATCCTAACAGTTGGGCTTTTGTACGAGCCTTTAAACTCCTTTGGGAGGATCTAGGGAGTTTAGTGTCTTTTTTTTGTTCTTTTCGCTACGCAAAGCCGAGAGGGTGGGATGGACTTCCCTGAGCAACCATCCAAGATGCAAGTTGTTGAAGCCCTTCCTCGAAAGTTACAAGACCTTCAAGAATTGCTTCTTTCGAGTCGCCCCTGGTAGGACCGGGCCCAACCTTTTAGTAGACAATTCAGGGAAATCGTTCTTTCCTCTCTCCTGGACTCAATAGTCGGCCATTTTGGTATCGATCAACCAGCAAGATATGGAGGAATGGGAGGATGCCTTTGTTAAGGAGCTGGAGGATATGCCCCTCCTTTCAAGCACCGATATTATTAAGGGTGCAGGTTTGTAACCTACCTGTCCTCTTTATTGCCTCTCCTTTCATGTTTTGCTAATATGTGTTTTCCTTTTCCAGGTTATTCGCCCAGGCCCTTAGAAGTATGAAAAGGAAAGCTTTCCAAGAGGCTTCTCATCCATGTGAGCCGGTCGCACCTGCAGTTCCCTTGTTTGTTGCTGAACCGGAGGATACTCCTCGGGTGTCCACAGAGGCTACTTCTCGAACCCCATCTATGGTTATCTTGGATTCTTCTGTAGGTTCCCCTTGTTGGGCTAAGACTGACCAGGCTCTGGGTGGTCAACCTGTTGCTGATGATGAAAGAAATCTTGAGTGCCTAAGAAAACACGTAAACTTAACTGCTGACTACACCTTTGAAAGTAATGATGATCGTGTTGATGCTAGCGCAGGCGATTCCCTTAACAAATGGGACACTGTTTTGATGAGTCATCCGTCCAGCCCCTCAGTTTGGGCTCCCTCCTTCCTAATTGGTTAGGTAGTAGACAGGAGCTTGGCTACCCCCTCTGATGCTTCGAAAGTTAGGCAGCTTGGAGTGGACGGTACCTTCGACGCTCTGCAAAGGTACGCCGGATACTCTTTAGTACTAGCCTAGGCAACCAAAATGGAATTTGGGCTCTTAGGGCCTCAGAACCAAGAACTATCCGATCGTGCCAAAAAAGCTGAAGAAGACGTCCTTAGATTGTCGGCCGCATATTCTGAGGCTGAAGTTAAAATTTCTAACTATCAAGCAACCACTGCCACCCTTCAGGAGGATCTGCAAAGGATCACTATGCAAAACAAGGATTTGTTGTTAGCCAAATCAGATTTGGAGGTGGCCCACGACTTCTTTCATGCCGAACTGGAGGCCTTGAAGCAAAGCTATAAGAGCTTGGAGTCGACCAAGCTAAATGTTGAGGAGAAATTGGCGTCATCCGAACTGGCTCTGAAACAAATATGAGATGAAAGCTTGGCCAAGGACCAGGCTATTAGGGCCAAGGATGATGCCTTAGCTAAACAGGGCCTTGAAATTGTGGATCAATTTGAAGTTGGATTCGACCAGGGCTTAGAGCAAATCATATTTCTGTATCCGGAGCTCGATACTTCTGCTGCTGGACCCTTCAAAGAAATTATTGACGGCCAACTGGTCCTGGCTCCTTCTCCTCCCGATTCACCTACTGACTCACCTACCTCTTAGCTTTTAGGTTTTTAATATTTTACCGTTTCTGTTTCTATCGACAATATTAACAATATGCTATGTTCACTGTTCTGAACAATATTAACAATATGCTATGTTTACTGTTCTGCGCAATATTAACAATATGCTATGTTTACTATTATGCCTTCTGGTTTAGGCAAATTATATAAGTTTTACGTTGGCCTATTTGTTGAAGTGTTATAATCAGCCTCCAACGGGCTCTTGTTTTTTTTTTCTTTTTTTTGTCGTCCTTTTACGGGTCTTTATGCCCAGGACCAGCCTTTTTTAGCCGGCTTCCTACAGGTCTTTGTGCCCAGGATCAGCCTTTTCTGGCCGGCCTCCTACAGGTCTTTGTGCCCAAGACCAACCTTTTTTGGCTAGCCTCCTACGGGTCTTTGTGCCCAGGACCAGCCTTTTTTGGCCGCCCTCCTACGGATCTTCGTGCCCAGGACTAGTCTTTTTTGGTCGCCCTCTTACAGGTCTTTTATGCCTAGGACCAGCCTTTTTTGGCCGGCCTCCTACGGGTCTTTGTGCCTAGGACCAGCCTTTTTGGGCCGGCCTCCTACGAGTCTTTGTGCCTAGGAGCAGTCCTTTTTGGCCGGCCTCATACAGGTCTTTGTGCCCAGGACCAGCCTTTCTTGGCCAGCCTCCTACAAGTCTTTTGTGCCTGTGCAAAGAGTTATTTCGGAGTTGAACCGTGATTTCATTAAATGCAAAAATTCCACTAAGGGGTTCAGTTGTAATACATTCGTAGTGTGGTTGCATTCCAAGTGCGTGGCACATTTTTACCATCTAATTGCTGCAGACGATATGCTCCCTTTCCTACCTCTTCCGCTACTCTGAACGGACCTTCCCAGTTTGGTGTTAGCTTGTTGTTGTCCGTTTCCCGTGTCACCTTCCGTAGTACCAAATCTTGGGGCTTAAATCTGCGAGGCATGATCTTTCTGTCATATTTCTTGGCCACCCTGGCCTTGACCACGTATTCCCGTATATGGGCTATCTCGCGTACTTCTTGCAATAGGTCAAGGTTTGCCCTTAGCTCTTCTTCGTTCTGGCTTAGCTCGAATAAGGTCGTCCGGGGGGACGGCTCTCCTATTTCTACCGAGATTACTGCTTCGGTACCGAAAGTCAAGAAGAAAGGAGTCTCATTGGTGGTAGAATGAGGCGTGGTGTGATATGACCAGAGTACCTATGGAAGCTCCTCGGCCCACCTTCCTTTCACTTCTCTTCTCCCTATTTGTGCTTTTTTTGGGCTACTAGTTTTGCACCCGACGACACCGATGGTGGCACATAAACTCTAGATCTATGCCAGGCATGTCCTTTCTGGTCCAAGCGAAGACGTCGCTATTGTGTCTAAGGAAGCTTACAAGGCAAGCCTCATCCTTAGGGTGTAGAGCCACACCTATTTTGGTCTTATGGCTCACAGATGGCCCTACCTGGACTTCTTTCAGGTCCTCTACTGGGTGAGGTCTCTCATGTTCGTGTCGGTATCTGGGATCCAAGTCCAGGTCGAAGACGTTGACTGCCGGCAGGTTGGCCCCTAGGGGATAGGACCTTATTCTTAGGCTGTCCTCATAGCATCGCCTCGCTACGCGGGAATTGGCCCATATGCTTCCTACCCTCTGGCCTATTGGGTACTTCATGCACAAGTGGTAAGTGGATATGACCGCTTTTAGCCGGTTCAATGCTGGCCATCCCATGATAATGTTATAAGATGCGTCCACATCTACCACCATATACACCACTGGAATACACTTGGCCCATGAGCTCTCTCCAAACACCGTCTCTAGCTCCACGGTACCCATGATGGACACCTGTTCACTTGTGAAGCTGTAGAGGCTTCCAGAACATTCGGTCAGCTGAAATGATGGCAACTTCAACTTCTAGTATGTTGACCAATACAAGATATTGGCCGAACTACCTTGGTCTATCAAAACTCGCTCTATCTTATAGTTTGCCGCTACCACAGATATAACCATTGGCTCGTCATGGTCGGGCTGGCCATGTCTCAGGTCTTGATCGTTGAACATGATTACTGGGGCGGCCATCCGTGTTGTTCCTAGGGGTGTTAGGTTGGCTCCTGTGAGTACTGTTTGTACTTCACGCCCTTCTCGTCCTTTCACCGCACCACGGGAGGGGAGTGTTGTACTCCCTCTAGTGATAGTGGCAATAGTATCGCGGTGCCAAGTAAGGGCCTGCTCCTATTCCTCCGTGCGGCGTCCGGATGTTGGGTCGTACGTCCCGGTCGTCCTTCACCGCCTGTCTCCGCCTGCTCTACTTCTCGGCTTTCATTTGCTTGTCGCTGGACATATTGGCCAAGATGCCCTTGTTGGATCAACTTCTCGATCTGTGCTTGGATAGTTCAGCATTCCTCTGTCGAATGGCCCTACGCCCGATGGAACTCACACCAACCCTCTCGGTTAGAGCCCATGACTCGCCCTTTTGTCTCCCGAGGGAATTCTAGCAGGCGTGTATGGCATATTTCACGCAAAATTTGTGCTTGTTTTTCTCTTAGGGGAGTAAAAACGTGAGGAGGATCCCTCGCTCGAATCTGGGCCTGGTGTTTGACAACTACTTTTTGCTGGGTCGGTTGTTTCAGATCTTTGCGAACGGGGCTGTGCTCGGCCTCCATCCGTTCCACCTAGTCTTCTTCGACCTCAATATGCTTCTCGGCTCTTGCTCGGATCTCATCCATGTTGGATGGCCTTCTAAGTGCTAGTGCGTCGCTAAATGGGCCCACCCTCAGCCCTATTTGGAAAGCCTTAACGAAAAACTTATGGTCGAGGTCATCTACGCGGATGGTAACGTTGTTAAAGCGAGCTAAGTAACTTTTCAAGCTTTCTCCCTTAGCTTGCTTGATATCGAACAAGTTGGCCACCTTGAGATTTTTCACTTTATTAGCAGCAAACTGTGATACAAAAGATCCAGCCAGATCGTTCAATGACTGAATAGACCGGGCCGGCAGGGTTGCCATCCAATGCATGGCTACTCCCCTTAAGGTGCCTAGGAAAAGCTTGCAACTGAGCTGGTCATTCCCCCACTGATGTAAATCTATGTCTGGAACAGTCGTAAGTGTGCATGAGGGTCCTGGGTTCCGTCAAACGGCTCGACTACTATCTCCCTGAAGTTCGAAGGGATAGGAGTCTCGTCGATTTCCTCACTGAACGGCTACCCCCAAAAAGGTTGGATGGGAATGATCTCACGCGCAAGCACTTCCCTCCTTCCTGTTGCCTTCATTGCAGCAATCTGTTGATCGAGCTCTGCCTCCCAATTTTCGGCCATTTTCATGGCTTCAAGGTGGCACTCCTCTACCAATCGGTATCTGGCTTCTCCTCTACTCCGCCTTGGTGCTGAGGCGTGACTGTTCGCCGCTGCATGCCTGGAAAGAGGCTACAACTTGGAGCAGTCTTTGCAGAGTGTCCTCCTCTCCTTCATTGGTGGAGCTTGCTTGGTTCTTGGTTATCAGCATTATCTTCGTTCAGTGTGGCACTCGATCTTCTTCTCCTTCAATGGTCGTCGGGACTAGTTTTACCTGCCCCACGGTGGGTGCCAATGTTCTGCTCTAAAAAACTATGCATGTCCCATTTTCTCCCCCTCTTCTTCTTTCTCTCCACTGAGCCTTTATAGGTACACATGGGTGCCCACGTCAACCGACAGTGGTATAGACAGGATAGGGGCAAAACGGCGCCGCAGGACGGACATTCAGACATGTCAGGTGCAGGACTAGTCTGCCCTCCGTGGTACGATTACCATGTGGTTGTACGATTGTACGACCTTCCAGCCAGATGTACCGACCGGTACACACATTTTTCAAGGAAATCACAAAAAAATGGTTGGAACAACCTTCAACATGCTTATCGAGACAAGAATCCATTGAAAGATGAATGATTGAGTTGAGAAAGCCTCTTGAGTTTGAGGATTGTTTTTATTCATACATTATGAGCACATTTTGTTAAATTAGTGTCATTGACACATTTTTTAGTGTAACAACACGTTTTTCGAGATAAAACACCAACCTACTAGAGTTTTAGAAAATCTAACATCTTTTGATTGTAGGATAATAGAACCCCTATGGACCAATGGGTAACTAAATCCCATTAAAACCCCACCAACCCATGTGTAAACCCTTGGACCAAAGGTTATTTAGAACCCTAATGTCCATTAGATAAAGGGGCGAGCCCAAACTATATACAAGACCAACCTAGGCTAAATTATAAACCATTTTGCCGATCCTCCATCTAATTTCCGTTCATCTTCCTCAAGCTTGGAGAAAACCAGTTGTTGATCAAGTTCAAGACTTCTTCCTTAAAGTTTTCATATTCCTTTGTCTTCAACAAGGAAAGCTTACCTTGGTAGATTTTCTATGGTTGTATGTGTTTATTTGTTGTTTATATGCATTGAGATATCCTTAGAATTTCTTGAGTAAGATTGAGTTAAATTTGGAAGTCATTTTCTTGAGTTTTTTAGCATTGTATGAAATTTTGAATATGATGATGATATGAACTCGCATGTTGTGTTTTTGGATAAATTTACATTTAGATAATGTTGTTATGCTGTTTTGGAGTTGATGGTGTAATTATATGATGATTTGGTTGGTTTTTGATGAGTTTATATGAGTTTGCATGAATCTGTTCTATGATTTTTCTGGACGACCTCATCTCTCGCTAGACAAGATCCTATTTTATTGATTTTTGATGAAGGCTCGCTGAGTGAGAGATGACTCTTGTTGAGTGCCTTGCGCCTTGTATTTTTTGGATAGATTTTTAGAAAAATATTATTTGCTAAGTGACCTAAGAGCTCACTAGGTGAAAACTCAAGAACACATGAGCTCTATGAATGCTCGTTACGCAAGTGGCTATCTCGCTAAGCGAATCTAGGAAAAACTTAGTGAGAAAACTAGATCTATGTTTGTCATGCAATCTAGGAAATGTTAATCTAGGAAAATCCTAATGGTCACTCAAGGTAAATTATGTCACACCTCAACAGTGATTCTTAGATCACCTTCAACTACGTCAATATCAGATGCATTAGATTTGTGTCTACCACCTCAATTTCCATTTAAGATAGTTGGGCCATGCTTTGGTGGTGAGTTGGGGTCATCTTCAACTTCCTTGATATCAGATACTTCTTATCTGTGCCTACCAATGCAATGATCATTCAAGGGATGATAAACCATCGAATAATAACATTTTCAAGTCTTATGAGATTTCTTATCAAAGTTCCACTTGTATTCTTTTAAATTACCTAACCCATTGCGTTCATCCATAACTTTATTTACACATCTAAAAGGTACCTACTAACATAGCAAGCAAAGAGTTGTACCCTTTTTCAACATTAACTAAGTCTTTTAGGAGGTATAGTTATTTAAATAATCAGCTTTCCAAACTCAACAAACCATCCCATTGCCACTAGATTCGCCTAGCCAATGGGGTTTCTTGCCCAACAAATCCTACCCACAGGGAAAGTATTTTCTCAGGTTGCGCACATCTGCCTAACAAGTGCTTCTCCTTGCCCAATAGATGGAGCCACAAAGAGTTCCTACTACATTTAGTCACCCAAGGAATGAACCATTGGCTCGTTTAATTAAGTCATAATGACTTAATTACTAAAACCTCACATGTTTGCCTAACAAGAATCCATTCTCACCCAACTAAATGATGGATAGAGAGTACCTTAAAATCTCACATCTTATTTGCTCAACAAATGGGATGTCTCATCCAGCGAAAGAAGTCATAGAGATTTCACACTCTCAACTATGCTTAACTCGCCAAGAGAAGACATTCCTTCACCTAGTAAGAAAGGTCATAGAGATCCTCTAAACTCTCACTCAACTAAATATGAGACTCGCCCAACGAATCTATTCATTTATTGGTTATCAAGATCCTTGTTCAACGAGAAGGTACTCACCTAGCAAACATTCAACAAACCTAGTTTTATCACTAAGTTCATGGCGTCGCCCCACGAGTAAGGTTCTCACCCTATGGGCCTTCAATGAGTTCATGTGTTCTTGAGTTCACCTAGCAAGAGAGGACCTTGCCTAGCAAAAACTCATAGTTTTTCAAAAATCTACCCAAAAATGCAAGGTTGCTCAACGAGAGTCTTCCCTTACTCAACAAACCTTCAACAAAAACCCAAAAAAGAGGGATTCACTCAGTAACCCAAAGGCTCACCCAACAAATGCCCTAAACAACAACATGAAACTTCAACAAAAAAAGAATCAAACTCAACCAAACCAATAGCTCTAAATCAACTTGTGAACATTTGATTTTGTCCTACCCGTTAACTTCTATTGTCACTGATTTACATTTGTTTTGGACCGTTTAGCCTTCTTCAAATGTTCAGTCCAATACAAAAAGGAAAAATAATAATTAATTAATAGGTCCTTGGCAACTCCATTGGACAGATGTCCAAAAAGCCTGAACAACCTGAAGACTGTTATGCTTTGCTCCCCTTCCTACATTTCAGCTAGCATCCAAAGGGGATGCACTATAGGGTGCCAAGCATTCAAAAGGAGTTGCAATTACTGCTCTATGGCTCTGCTCTCCATCTCATTTTCAATTTTATGATGTGCCAGGTGTCTAAAAGAGCTAGTATGCTTTGTGCTACTCTACTTTTTAGCCGCCAATGCCTACCAGAAATCCCACTGCCATGAGACTATTTCCAGAAAAAGTTTACTACAATTGGCCAACTTGCAAAGGAAAGTAGACAAGTTGGATTAAACAATCAATTTATGAAAGTTTATAAATACTAGAAGTGAACCAAGTTCAAGGGGAACAAAAACAACTGGGAGAGAAAATTGAAAAAAACAACATATGATAGAAATTTAAAAAGGAGATCCTAACAATAAGGGAATCACATAAAGCACGAGCTTGTAGAGAGAGGAAGAAAGGACCCAAAAATAGAGCACTCTGTAAAATCATGGAGGAACTGTAGAATCTGGGAGAAGGACCTAAGAAAAGGAAATAGTTTTGTGGGCAGCGAAGAAGATCACCTGCACAAATTGGTACCACCACTCTCCCTAATATAATTTCATATTTGAGAATAGAGATTTTTGTTGATGTTTGAAAGTTCCTTGATTTCACGAGCATGCGCATGTACCCTAGTTTCCCATTAAATAAACTGTTTTTGGGGTCTTTGGATGCCTCTAGGACGCACATGTCTTTGGATGTTGGATATCTTTCGATGCACCTAGGATGCAGACGTTTTTGGATGCCCCAAAACCTTTGGACGCTAGGGTCTTTGGACGCCCCTATAGACTGATCCTTTCTTTTTTTATTAAGTAACTTTCTGCTTGTCCAAGTCTTTTGCATGTTGGATGTCTTTGAATGGGTTCATAGACTTTGGATACCCATTTGGGTGGCTCCCTTTCCTTTTCATTAGTTTACCTTCTAACTTGTCTAGGTACTTTGGATGCTAGACGTCTTTGGACGCATCCATAGCCTTTGGACGCCCATTTGTGTGACTTCTTTTCCTTTTCATTAAAATACCTTCTTACTCATCTAAATCCTTTGGACACTAAAGGTATTTGGATGTGTCCATAGCCTTTGGATAATGAAGCCTTTGGATGCCGATTTGGGTGACTCCCTTTCCTTTTCATTAATTTACTGTTGGACCCATTTTTTGTCCCCGAAGGAAGAACGACCCACAGTAACGCAAACCGCATTCACCCGAACCCATTGGGCTGGACAAGGGGTAACCACTTTCAGCCCAACCAGAGTGATATGGGGCAAAGAGTGCAAACGTGGCCCATTTTCATGTCATCCGAGGAACGACGTGGAAGGACAGCAAGACTGTAATCGTAGTAATAAACAAAGTCAAACGTAAGGAAAAGCTGAAAATAGGAGACAAGACAGAGCCTGGCAGGGGGGACAAGACGAATGTACTCATGAAGAGATGAAAAAGAATAAGGAAACAAAAAATAGGTAAGAACAGGGTTTCTACGTGGGATGAAACGTCATCACACAACAGGTGAAAAACATGGGGAGATATGCTTGACAAGACGACGACCCTACTGGACAAGGCGACAGTTTCTCGTCTTTAGGTAGCCATGCCTCATAACACAATCTGACCAATCGCCACCACAATTAATGCCAAGACACCCTAGGAGAGCCCTTGAACAGGGAGAGAGGCTGTCGCTACATTAAATGAATATGGGGAATTCGCCACCACATTTATGAATCAAGATTGCCCCAGATATGGTTGATGGAGAGAGAGGTTGAAATCGCCTATAAAAAGGGAAGTAGGGAACGGAGGAGGGAGAGGTTCTTTTGGTTAGAAAGGAGGAGAAAGAAGGAAGAGAGAATAGCCCATTTGGAAGCAAAGAAGATCTCGCGCTGCGACAAGAGGTAACCGCTTCAGAAGACTTGAGAGAATCATCTGGATACCAGGTAAGTCATCTCCATCTCCCGTCTGGTCCACCCTCACTACCTTTCCTACACGTATTCCCATTGGACACCTCAAGAACTGAGAGTGTCAAGATTTACCCATGAATAGTAACTGACCTTTGAGCCGGGACTCATACTTCCCCCCAGTCTAATTCCGAGAGAGACTCGGAATCCGTTAGTAGCCGAAACCCCATACTGGTCCGACCGGGTGTCGGATCGTTAGCTTATATTCCGTCCCTCACAGAACTACGTGGACTTTGACTTCTCATAACGAAGATACGTAGGCATGAAGGAGCGATTCCTTCATCAAGTCCATTCCCACACACACACACCTCCCCGGACCCATCAAAGGAAATCCTCGTGTACTCGCCCCTCAAAAAAAATGAACATCGTCTGAACCATTCTTCCCTCAAAAGCATCCGTAAGAGTAAGTGTGATCGAAGAGTTTTTTTTAGTAGGGTAACCATCAAGTGATGGACACGATAGATGCAAAGTATCTCGTCGTGTAAATGACCTCTGAACCCCTTTTCTCTGGTCCGAGACTAAGCCTATCCAATCCAACCCTTGTCTAAGGTTTTTCTGATGTTCTTAGACAAAAACATCAGTGGCAACTCCTAAAAGCCTCCGCCGAGAGGTCGCGAGCCCATCGTGACATTTACTTTCTAACTTGTCTAGATCGTTTGTGCGTTGGACGTCTTTGGATGTGTCCATAGCCTTTGGACACCTATTTGGATGACTCCATTTCCTTTTCATCAATTTACTTTTTGACTTGTCAAGGCCGTTTAGACACGTTCATAACCTTTGGACACTAGAGCCTTTAGATACCCATTTAGGTGACTCTCTTTCTTTTTCATTAATTTACTTTCTGACTCGTCCAGGTCCTTTAGATGTTAGACATCTTTGGATGTGTCCATAGCCTTTAGATGCCCATTTGGGTGACCTCCTTTCCTTTTCACTATTTTACTTTTTGTCCTATCCATAGTCTTTGGACGCATCTATGCTCTTTGGATATTGGACACTATTTGGACACATATGTCTTTTGAACAGCTCCTAGGCACCTTTGGATGACATGCTTCCCATTTTATTAATCTATCATAGACACTAGGTCCTCTAGACGCTCCCTTTGGATGTTGGGGTCTTTGGATGCTTTCATGTTCTTTGGACAATGGAGCCTTTAAACGACTCTTAGGTCCTCTAGACGCCTCTTTGAACGTTACTCCAAATCATTATACTCAAGTTTTTTTTTCTATACAATGTTTGCTCCAAGGCTCAAGGCCTTTTTCTTAAAAAAGGTTGACTAGATGCAACATCTTCTCAATCTTCAAAAATTTCCAGGATGCGAGTTATACAACTTGATCGTCCTAAAAATTCTTTATAGTTATTAGCATTAATATAAATTAAATTTTTAAAACATAATTAATGATAATAACAATCTTTTTCTAATGAGGAAGTGATGAATTAGATGTGACATCTTATTAATCTTGAATTTTCGAGGTACAAGTAGTGACAACTTGATGTCCCTAAACTCTCCTCTAGCATAAGATAAAAAGAAAGAAAATTAAAACTAAATAACTCAAATGGATTGACTTGGATGTACACCAATGTCAATTTAGAGATGTATGAACAATGACAATTCAAAACTCCTAACGTTTGATAAAAATCAAAAGCAACACATAAATATTTTTTACCCTAAAAAATTACGTAACTCTAATTTCCTACTATAACCTGGGGATAAGTAGGAGCAAGGAACCACTCTTGTTAAGCTAAAGACTATAAGTATAATAATCAACTCTTCTTTTATATATAATTACGATACTAAAATTTTAACTTTCATCAAAACTATATGAATTTATCCGATGAGATAAATATTTCTAAAACTTAAGAATAATTTGCTTAATTAATTTGAGTTAATCGTTTCTATGGATGTTGTAGGGTGCTAATACTTTCCCTATACGTAATTGACTCTCGAATTCAAAATCTGGGTTTAAAGACCATTATTTTCTTTTAAGGTTTTTTCAATGTTTTTCCTTAATAAACATTAATGGTGACTCCATCTCTTTCTCTTTTCTCTTTTAAAAAATTTCACCGTCCAATCATAATCCTGGTTGTGACACAACTTAGAATCAACATCCAAATGTCAAAATAACAACAATGACCACATGCAACCACATATTCATTTGTAACACAATGTTTCATAAAAACTTCAAAACTTACTATAATGGTTACCAACACTCAAAGAAGATTCCATC
Source organism: Mucuna pruriens (assembly GCA_025330945.1). Taxonomy (NCBI): domain Eukaryota; kingdom Viridiplantae; phylum Streptophyta; class Magnoliopsida; order Fabales; family Fabaceae; genus Mucuna; species Mucuna pruriens. The sequence continues at coordinate 92,616 of JAENHJ010000192.1, read as the reverse complement.
CATACATTTCTAAGCATCAAAACAACTTAATAACATCATGATAGCAACATGCAAACAACAAAAATTACACAAGGTTAGCTTCTCTTACATGGTTGAAGATTAGGATGAAAAACTTTAATGAAGGAACAGAAAAACATGATGTTGAAACTTTAGTTGGCTAATATTTTATCTCGATAAACATGTTACACCAAAAAAGTGTTGATAATACTGATTAAATCAAACTCAACTTGAGTAATATTTTTTAGGGAAAAAAAACTAGCTTTGGTATGCGTGCTTTCAGTCATTTTGATCATTTTCAAGATTTTTTCGAAAAATATACACCACAATATTTTTTTTTATTTCTTTTCAATTGAAATTAAACTTAATTATCCTTTTAATTCATTTATCACTTTAAGTACACATGCATAAAAAGTTAGTTTCGATGTTACAAAACCTCCCAACACTAAGTTAACTTTTGTAGTTCTAATGATCCTCTTAATTAATCCCAAGATTTTATTTCAGAAGAAATAATTTTTTATAAAATTAAATTAATTTGAGGATAACGTTCCATGAATTAATCCTACATTTTCGGGAATGTTGGCTAAAATAATTCAGTTAGTACCCAAATTTTTATTTCAAAAATTAAAAGATTTTTTTTCTATAAATACTTTAAAACATGATTTCCACTAATTCTATGTTTTGGAAAATATTAGCAATAATGATCCAATTAACCCTAAGATTTTTATAAAAAATTAAAATGTTTTTTATTGGGTTAATTTGAGTATACCACTCCTTAATATATATTTCGGGGGAAAGTTGGCTATAATCAATCAGTGATCTAGAAATGTGGGGTAATATTTATATATATAAATTAGTATTTTAATTTATATATACATAATATATGTTTATTTTATAAATTAAAATTTAAATATTAAATAAATATTTTTAATATATAAATTTATAATAATTTATTTATTTGCTGATAAATATTTTTGAAAAAACTATTAAAATTTAATATTTAAGGTTGATGATAAAAAAATGATAGATTAAAAGTGATACACTTAAAATTTTCATATATATATATATTAAAAAGTTAATGGGGAATTTTCCCACATTCTTCGACCTAAATTCGCCCCTGGGTATAATAGTCCAATAATTTCCAAATTTGAGATAAAATAACATAATTTTTAGAATAATTTAATAAAAACTACCCAACCATGACTTAAAAAAAAAAAAGAATTACGATACTTAAAATTTTTAATTATACTACGGGGTAGTTTTTGTAAACAAGCAAGAAATATTGAGAGGCGCTCCTTTCCATAGGTACTTATTTAACATTAAACATGTTTAAAAATGGGTCTAATACAGTAATCTGTTAAAAATGTTCAATATCTAAGTAATGTCTTTATGCATATCAACAATTAATTAATCTAAATTATGGTTAAATTATATTTTTTTATTCTTATGCATACTAATTATTTTTAATTTATTACTTATATAAAAATACTTATAATTTAGTTCCTACGTAAATGGTAATTTTCAATTCAGTTATCCATCTTTACAAAACAAACATAGGTCCATATATCTATATATTAGAGTGAAATAATCTCTAAACATACTTTCTATTCACTTAAATTTCTTTAATTAACATTAAAAATAATGAAATATCTGTAAATTATAAAAAAAAATAAATTTCTTTCGATTGAATTCATTTTTCAAATTTTCTAGGATCGAAAGTATTTTATTTTAACTTTAAATACGTTTTAGTTCTCTCCAAATATCACTCTATCTAGTTTTAGTTGTAAAATATTTTGCTATTTTTATATTCTAACATTTTGGTTGTGTTATTTTTTAATCTTTATGGCTAATTCTAGTCAGTTTAGACTTGATATAACTATTAAAATTAATAATATTAATTAAGATAATTAAGGTAATAAATAATATTTTAAATTAAGATAATTAATTAGATTATTTGTAGATTTATAATTTAACTAATTAATATATTTATTTTTACTAGACTTAATGTATTTATTATTTTATATAAATAATATAATTATATATAATTTAATTTTTAATATACTATGAGCTTTTAATATTATTCTTATTTTCAATTCACTAATTTATTTTTAAAATATTAAAAATTATATTTTATTTAGAATATTTTTTATATTATTTTTATAATTTTAACAGATGGTAATATAATTTACTTTAATATATTATATTTCAATTTATTTTTTTCTTTAGAGAAAAATTACTACTTGAGATATATTTTAAAAATAAATTATATTAAAATAAGTCAAAATTAATAAATTAAAATATAAAAATAACACCAAAATTAATATATTAAAATTAAATTATATATATTTTAAAAAGTAAAATTTTAAAAGTAGTTTAGTGAAATGAAAAATAAAAATAAAAATAATATTAAAAAATTGAAATAACTGTTCATAATATATAAAAATAAATTAAAAAATTAAATTATATGTAATTATCTTATTTATATAAACAATAAATACATTAATTAATTAAATTGAACACCTAAAAATAATTTAATTATCTTAATTTAAAATATTTTTTATCTTAATTAATATTTTTCATTTTGTTAGTCATGTCTATACTCAACTAACTATAGTGATATTGACTAAAAAAATGACACAAAAAAAATGTCAAGATCTAAAAATTATAAAAATTGTGCAAGGACTAAACCAAACAAAGCTATATTTGCATAAACCTAAAATGTATTTAAGATTTTATTTTATATTACCAATAAAATAATTTTTTATTAAAGAAACAAATGTTTTTTTTTTAATTTATATTCTTCATATTTGACCTATATTTAAATATTTATGAAATGCATAACATATTTCTACTTATGTGAAGATTTTATTGATAAATAATATGTAAGCATCTTATATAAGTGTTTTTTTGGCCTTGAGATCTGCTCTACCGTTGATAAATCATTGAAACTCAACCTTTTTGTACCAAAAAAAATGTATAACATTGATTAAAATTTATTAAAAAATTATAAATTTTAATATAACCTAATAATAAATAAGAGGAGAAACTTATTAATCCGTAAGTCTCATCAAAATATATGATTTTGAATAAATAAATTTGAGCCAATAATAAAAAAAGAGAGAACTATAGAGTGTAAAGTCTAGCTAGCCTTCATCTTATTTTTATATACATGAGGTAGTTATTTTCAATGTAATCCATATATTTTACAATTAATTCATACCAATTTTATAATATTATAAGGAAGAGTTTGAAAGTAATTATAAGAACTGAACTAGTAATTAAGTGCTTTTTGTAAAAATAATATTAAGAGTGATCGAATTAAATTTTGTTTAGAGATAATTAAATTATAGTGACTTTTGTTTTAGTTGAAAAATCATATCCTCTTCCTCTAAAAGATAAATATGCATTGCACTTCAATTTATTTCTGAAAGAAGAGAGTGTACTTTTTTTTCTAATATTAAATATGAGTGAGATGTATAAAGTCCAAAAAAACAATCTTATAAACAAGCTTGGGTTACGCACAATGCGCCAGTAGTAGTTATCAACGGACAAAACACCGTGTATTATCGATTATCACCCACCAATTCCGTTGTTCCTTGCTTTAATGTATTTATATAGTTTCAAACTATTTGATCATTCATAATCCACGAGCAAGAATTTGTTTAGGTAGCACTATCAATTATTTTGATATCAAAGGAAGAGGAGCAATCTAATTAACAATATGATAATATATGGTATATGAAATAGATTTAAAATATTTACTATATCAACTTTGAAAACAACTTCCTATCTTTGTCTGATTTAGACTCGTGAATAATTTAGAGAAACTGGTCCACTCTACAAGTGACCAATTTCTAAGAAACACGGCAATTGCAAGAAAATGAAACATTCTCTACTGTTCGTAGGTACATATTGGTTAACGTGCTAGCGGCAAAATCTTTGTGGAATAGATTTTGAAAACTACCTCTTACAAATTTTTTATTAAGGATCAAGGATTGGATATTTCAGTAACGATCAAAAGAAAGAGGGCGTAGAATCTGTTTGTAATAGTTAAAAGTAAGGTTTTTAAATTGCAATTGAAACAGGATCATGATTGTGTTTTGACTGTTGTTAATGTAAGAGATTCCAGTAAAAAATATGATTATTGGAGATCACATCACATATAAAATGCAATTGAAGTGATTCTCAAAACTATAATATTGTGATCACAACTTTTGACCCCTTTACCAACAATTGTTAAGGAAGAACTAATTAATTTAAAGATTATTTACCTCTTTTCAACTCCTTAACTACCGTGCGTAGTGCTAGGACAAAGGGTTCAGTAAGAATGGGTTATAAACATTGTGAATTAAATAAAATTGGATTAATTTGATTTGATTTCATATGTTGAGTAAAAAAAACTTTAAAATTAATTAGGTTTATTTGATTTAGTATTTTTTTTAAAAAAAAATACATGTTAAACTGACCTAACAGATCGAGTAAAAAAAAACAGTCATGCATAATTAAAGTTGAGTCAGGTTAATTTTAACAGTTTTAATTCTATAGTAGATTAATTAATACAAAGTTATTTCAATATAATTAATAGTTTTAAGTTTAAATTTTTACTATGTAAAATGTGTTAAATATTTAGATAAAGATATTAAAAAAATTATCACCGATAATTATATTAGAATTAAATTAGCTCTATAGAGTGTACCAAAAACTAAAAACTGATTAAGTACTATTGATGGTGCAAAATGTCCAGTTGAGTTTTTTTGGCTTGTTTTCGCACTTCAAGCCAATAAATGAGAGTAGCCAATATGTCATTGCTCCCTCAATTTCATCCTCTAATTTTACATGTGTTAACATGTTAACTTTTTAAAAAGATTAGTCATAAAAATAATAATTTTAAATCGTTATCAAATTAATTCTTTGAAATTTTTGTCATCAAATTAGCCTTTTAAATTTAATGTGTAATTAAATTAGTCTTTCAAATATCTAAAATATTACTATATTTGTTGTTATTATGGAGGACTAAAGTGGTTATAAAATAATCTAACTTAGGTGACAAAATATGATAATATATATTCTTTAATTACCTCTTTTGAATTTTTTATTTATAAAAATAAGAATCACATATCACACATTTTTATAAATAAGAGACTAAAATACGATGATTTATTTTTAATGACTAAAAGTAAATATTACTCAATTTATAGAGACTAAAGTTAAAAAAATTATTTTAAAATTTTAAGCTAAAGTAAAAAAAAAACTTTAAAATTTAAGTTAAAGTTATTTGGATTTTCTTTTTCATTAAAATTAGTTTTAAGTTAAAAGCTGTTTATTTATTTTTTAAACATGCAATATTTTTTAATGAAGGTTTCATGTCTCATGTCCTGTTGTTAAGTCTGTTATTTTATTTTTTCAGATAAAAATTGAAATTAAAAAATTGACGTTGTTTTGAGATAAAAAAAATCTAAACTTTGAACCAAACCCAAATGAATCTTTTAGTCAATAACTCTTATTCTCTAAATCTTGGTGAACACCATAATACACAAGAAGCTTCACTTCTCACATTCATCAAATAATCCACAGGGTCCTAAGAACATACCCAAGTGGGTACAAGTAGCAGCGGAAAAAAGCAAGGCACCAAATAAAATAAAAAGAATAAACAGATGAAGTTTTTTTTTTTTAATCTTTATTGGGTATTGATGGGCTTGTAGATTAAGCTCCATAAGTTGTCAACAAACTCCTCACACTAGCTTTTTTTTTTAAGTCACTTTTTTTTTTATTTTTCTTCCTTAAAAAAGTAACTTTCTTTTTTCTAAGAAATTTTATTACAAAAAAATTTGACCTTACTTGTACTTACAAGGAAATATTCACTTAAAATAAATTGGGTTAAACATATCCTAAAAATATATTTAATATTTAAAAATTAATCATTAAATCTTTTAAAAGTTTAGTAATCATGTAATAATTAAGTTAATATAATTTTAAGATAATTATTATAAAAATTAATAAACTTATGTGGTGGGTGATTAGATATATATTTATAACTGTACCTACCTAAGCTATTTTCTTATATTTTAAAGAGAAGAGTAAATGTAAATTGAATTTTTGAAAGGCTAATTAATCTGATAGCAAAAGTTTTGAAAGAGTAATGACGGACCTGACGTTAGAGGTCACCAGATTTGGACCCTTGGAGAGAGAACAGCCAAAGACAGAAGAAAACACATATCAACCTCTCATAGTTACATGCAAAATTGTATATAAACTATTCAATCAAATAATATGGGCATAAAAATTTGTTAAATAGATGTTAATAACAGAATACTGAGGGAGACAACACAAATCTGATGGTTTAATAGCTTCAAAGTAGTTTTGTAATCAGAAAATGTGAAATTTTAGTGTGAACAAGTCCTGCATAGGTAAGAACGGAAGAGGATAATGTGAAAGGAAGGTGCAGTGAACATAGTACCTTAAGGTTTTTAAATTAAGACTTGGTATAGATTCCTGCTGTGATTTTCTGCCAATTTCATTAAAATAAACTCTCCACTGTTTTGGACTTACCCTGATGGCCTCACACGATTTCATTCATAGACATTGCACCTTCATTATCCTATCCTTTCCTTTCTTTTCTTTTCTTTTTTTTTTTTTTCATTTTCAGGTATTAGCTTATTCATAGACATTGCACTTTCATACATAGCTGAATTGAATTTTCATAACTTCTTTAAAGGCTGGAATACTTTATGAATACCTATCAGAGAAGTATTTTGGAATATTAGTATCAGATACATACTTAGTAAAATAAATTAAACTATAAATACTTTATAAATTATTTTGATGATGACGATAATCACGATGGAAAAATAAGATTATGTAGCGGTGGCTCCAAGAAAACTATCTCTTGGGTTAGGGGATGATGATTGGATATAAGTTTTCAAATATGGTCCAATCCAAGAGGTATGCTACACTTCATACATATGGTAAGACCAGTTAAAAAAAAAATAAAAAAACCATTTAGGTTTGGTCCTTGAACATAAAAACGTACCCTGCCACCTCATCTGGGCCAGTTCCCTTTAACACTCATTCACCCTGTCCAAGATCAATGTCTACCCCATGGCCTTGATCTTATTTTTTCACAAATTTTGGTTCTTTTCCTGCTAGTGCTAGAGAACCCTTGCTGACTTTAGCCACAACAAGACTATAAACTTTTTCCTCTGTGCCACATCGATCAGTAAGTTACAATTTTCATCAAAATATGTTCACTAAAAATGGTTAGTAAAATTGTCTTGCTGTAATATGCACCATTGGAGATACTTTAATATGCATATAATAAGCTATCTCTCTATCAAAACTTGGCCGTATTTCTCTTTATATCTCTTGTCTGCAATTTTTGTTTGGATAATATAGAAATTATTTTAATAATTTCAACAGTTAAATAAGATAAAATGAGCAATTTTTTTGTTTTGGTCCTAAAATATTTTATTTATGAGTTAAGAAAATTAAAGATAAAGAAAAAAAAATAAAGATTGTGGTGGTAGTAAAAGACACGAGACTCAAAAAAAAAATTATTTGTTATTTTGTAACTTCCTGTTATAGAGTTAAATATTATGCTTGATTATCATGATTCTATTATGAAGCCCTTCTATTAAGCTTGTTACATCATTTAAATTCCTGAAAAATATAGAAATATTAAAATGATATCAATAAAAAGAATAAAAAGTTACTTTGGAAAAAAAGATGAAAAAACTAAAATAGTAAAAAGAGGGAATTTTAAACTTAAAAGCTAAAATAAAAAATAAAAAAATATTTGCAATAATTTTAAAAAGATAAAAGGAAATTAATATAGAAATAAAATTAATTAAAATAATCAAATAAAATAAACAAAAAAGATTGATAAAACAAAAAAATGTGATAAAAATTAAAACTTTATGACAAAAAAGATGAATTGAAAACTAATGAAAGCTATATACCTGAAAAAAATATATATGAAAAGGTGAACAAAATATTGGACAATTTAACAAAAAGAAGGTACTAAAAAACAAATAAGAAATCTAGATTAAAGAAAAAAGGTATAAAAACTAAAATTTTCAAAAGATGAAACTTGAAAAATTGAATTGAAATACCATTACAAATACAAATATTGTTATTAAAAAAAATAAAAAGAACAAAATGTAAATAAGATAAAAATAAAAAGATTTACTAAACGAAAATAGGAGGAAAAGAGGAAAGAAACATTTACATCTTACGATCATTCTTAACATTGACACCAATAATCGAAAATGAATAACTATGATTATTTTGAAGAAAAAGTTATCCTTTAAATGACTTAAGAAATTTATTTTTAATGTTCAAAACCCGAAGTTATCATGTACTAAAATTTAAAAACGAGAGTGCCACACTAATTACAAAACAAAAAATTAAATATTAAATGAAATAAAACATTATAAATTCGATCATAACATATTTATTAAGTAGTTGAGATCATTTAGATACCTTACTTTCAAGGTAGTTGATAGTGAAATCAGTATATATCTTACAAAAAAAGGGTATAGATACTTACTTTGAAGCTAGTCGATATAAAATCCATTGTTGGCAATAGTTATATCTTCAATTCTATTTTGGAGCCAATTCCTTCCTTCTTGCCCTTTGCAGACATCAAAAGCTTAATACCATAAACGTGAAGTGAGGAACTGGAATGTTGCTGCTTCCAAATAAGTTCTGAAGTAAACAATAAATGTTTACTTCTCAAATCAACCTTTGTTGTGTCTCATTAATTGCACAACCTTGCTTTGTATATTTTGTTGTTGGTGAGAAATTTCCTTAGTCTCTATAACTCTCAATTGTTTATACTCTAAAATTAGTTATTTTTAATTTTACATTAAAATTTCTTTGTTTTGCCTAAACCACAACGGCTTGTTCATTAACTATTTATGGTTAAATATATGAAAATGGAAAATATTTGTCTTTTGTCTTTAAAAAAATTGTCATATTTTATTCTCACATTTTTTAAATATGTCATGTCTAGTTCTATTTCCAAAAATATGATAAAATGAAATGATTTTTTTTAAGTTAAGGATCACCCATAATACATTTCCAAAAAATAAGATATTAAATGAAAACAAATGGTTATGATTAAAAGTGAACATTTATTTATTTATACAAACATATCTTGTATTTTTTTATAAAATCTAAAATTGAACAATGTCTTAGTTTTTTTATAAGAATTAATATAAAATATCACATGCATTAATTATTTTTTTTAAATATTCTTAATTCTAAATCAGTTTTTAAGGTTAATAAATAATAAGTAAAATATATTAATGTCTTAAACTTTTTTGAGAGTATAACTTTATCTCATTTAATTGTCGTTTTAAGAACATTTGACTCATGTATAACTAACAAAAATTATTATAATAAATATATTAATATTGAGAAAGATTAAAATAATTAAAACTAATAAAAAAATTTATAAAAGAAATAAGAGAATGTCTTGTTAAAGTTAAGCGTAATTTTGAAAAAAAATATATAAATTTAAGATAAATTTAATCTAGTTGATTAGTTAATTGGGTTTTATAAAAAGTGACCGTGGAAGTATTTATTTTCAAATTCACCTTTATATAATAAATAAAAATATACTCAATAATATAAAACTATTGTTTAATCTCTATGGTCGCTTGTTATTGTCAATAATTTTGTTTTTCAATCCTAGTCACGTGAATATCCATAGAATGACATAGGAGACTAGTTCAAGTGATCCCAAATCCGATGCAGGAATGATAGGACAAATGGGAGCTACGAGGATTGGTTTTGCTTGGTTTTAGGACAAATGGGAGCTACGAGGATTGGTTTTGCTTGGTTTTAGGACACATATCATATTAACAGTATTGGGCAATCGTACAAATTATAAGCCCAATATTTTGACACGAGCATTTTTGTGGTCTGCCTACTTGTTAACAGCGATAGTAGCAATGAGTGTCATCTCCAACAATTTAGGAGACTACTACAATGAGGGTGAACAACCAAAGAATGTTAACCCTCAGCTTATTGCATGCTAGGCTCCTTTTTTTCTTTTTCTAATGCACCTCGGTGCCTGATACAATCATAGCTTATGCATTAGAAGAAAATGAGTTATGGCTAAGGCACCTTGTTGATATATATGAAGGTAACTTCTAAACTTAAAGGCATAGCTAGAAACTTTCTTATGTGTGTATTAATTGATTTAGAATACGAGAAAGTCCATAATTGCAAGTCGTCCAAAGAAATGTGGGACACTTTTGCTCTAGCTTACGAATGGAGACCATAGGTCACAGCCTTAAGCGTGTCAAAGACCTTAAGAAGCTTCCCATGGAAAAACTTCTAGGTACGCTCAAAGTTCTTGAGATGGAGCTAAATGAAGATGAAGAACAATGAAAAGGAAAGACCATAACCCTCAAAGCTCAGAAGGTTCCTAAAGGCTCAACATCCAAAGTCTTCAAGGTGGAGGAATCATTTGGAAACACATTAGACGAAGATTGTTCTTGTGAGAATGAACTCTCCTTCATGTCAAGGAAGATCTAATCTATGTGGAAGCATAAGAGAGGATCAAGATGGAAGAACAACTTCAGGAAGCTTACTAAGGAAATGAAAGACAAGAGGCATGTGGTGTGTTATGAATGTAAGAAACCATGACACTTCAAATCTGAATGTCCTAACCTTGAAAATGAGGAAGAGAAGGAGAAGAAGAAACCACTCATCAAGAAGAAAAAAAGCCTCATGGCTACTTGGATGATCTTGACCGGTCATCTTCAAAAGATGAAGATGAAGAAGTCAACTTATGCTTGATGACAAACACAACATTTGAAGATAAGGATGATGAAGAGTTAAATTTCAATGACATAGAATATTTTCAAATAGCTTATCAAGAACTTCTTTCAAATTCCTCAACTCTTTCTCTCGAATACAAAGAACTAAAAAGAAAATTTTCAAAACTAACCAAAGATTTTGAATTCTTGGAAATGAAAATAGTATCCTTAAGAAAGAAAATGAAAATGTGAAAGAAGAACAAACCAATGACTTATATAAAGTCAACACTTTTGAAGTATTTGAACTTCAAAAAAAAGTAATTGACCTCAAACAAAGTCTAGCCAATTTTGTTAACAATATAGAAAATTTAAACAAGTTGTTGAAATACAGCAGAAGTCCACATGATAAATCCAGCTTAGGTTTTGAAAAGGAAAAGGAAATAAAAGAAAAATTAAATATTCACTATTCAAATTATAGAAAGTTTAGACACAAATCCTATGATTGTAGAGAGTTGTCACCATCAAACTTGTGACGGATGTGCGGGATAGTTCGGATTAGGCCGAAGTGGACCCGGCCATGGAATAGCCGGGACCGAGTCAGCCATAGGGAGTCGCCACCGACGTTTTTCGTGGAACGCAAGGAAACCTAAGGGAAGGCGGGTCCGGTTACCAAAGTCACAGGCTCGGGGGTTGGTTACACGTTGGGAGCGCAGGAGGCCCCAACACGTCTATCACTTGATAGTTACCCTAGGTTAGCTGTGAGGGCCAAGGATGAGGGTCGTGGATTTGGGATAGGCGGGGTGTTTTGGAGTTGTGGGTTTCAGGACTTCATAGGAGTGTGCCTCCTGTGCCTATGTACCTCGACTTTAGAGGAGTCAAAGCCCACGTAGTTCTAGGAAGGCTTAGTTTTGGAAGAGGGTGAGGTTAAGACGGAGGATGAGAACGGTTCGTTCTGTCTCGGTCTCACTGGGACCGAAACGGTATCGGCACATAGGTTGGGGAAGGAGTCCGAACCGGTTGGTGCTGATTCGGTTCTGACGGGGCCAGGACTGGATCGGCATCATGGCTAAGGCATAGGCCGGTAGGGGACAACCTCCTGCCTGGCCGAGACCGAGTCAGCCACTACAAGGGGACTGGTCGCGGGGTTCAGGTTACATTGGCTGCTGGACCGAGGGTCAAGGGCCGACATGGACTCGGCCCTGACGGCCATAGTGTGGTGGGCTTAATATGGGCGATGGGGATCCTAATCTAGAATGATGTGACTGGTGATCGAAATACTAACCTGGTATTCGGGGACGGCGAATGCTTTTTTCCAGCTTTTGTCCAATATCTACGCCTTTGCTTCTGCCAACCCTTGGGATTCTCCTTCTGCTTTCTACGTGTCGTCGTCAGCTTTCTTTCCACCAGTTCTTCGTCGTGTCGTGCTTTCACTCTATTTCCTGCTCTCTCCTTTCACCCTGCTTTTCCTTCGTCCTTTTCTATTTCGTCCCTGGGGCTTTTTATAGGGCTCGAGGTGGGTGCGTAACAACCCAAATCCCAAGATTCTCGCAGATATTATCCTCTCCTTATTTTTGTTTCGCATGCGATTCTCCTGTGATTTGTTACGCCGTATGGGGTCCACTGAGATGTGGGAAACTCAGTCAAAAGTAGACTCAGTCACGAGGATTGGGATAGACTGAGGTGATTGGGGTGGACTTGGTCCCGGCCCGATTTGAGGTCACAAGGAGGCGGCCCAAGAGTTTGGGATTGGACCAGGAAGGAGGCTGATTCAGATGGTTTGGGATGGTTGGAGAGACGTTTTGGCCCGGACTATTTTGGGGTGCTACAAGAGTGTCTAAAAGGATTGTCCAAACCTTTAAGGACTAACCCAAAAGGACCCAAGAAAATTTGGGTACCTAAATCAATGATTATTCTTATTGTAGATGTTTAATAGCAAGGAAACCTCTGTCATAGTACTTGGACAGTGGGTGCTCATGTCACATGACGGGAGAAGAGTATATGTTCGAAGACCTCAGGCCAAAGAAAGGAGGATCTCGGAGGTAATCCTAAAGGTAAGATAGTTGACATAGGAAGGATTGGTAAGCATCCCTTCCATCCATTGATAATATTTTATTTGTTAAAGGGTTAAAACATAATCTACTATGCATAAGCCAATTGTGTGATAGTGGGTATGATGTTTCCTTCAACAATGAAGAATGCATAGTTAAGGACTGCAAATGTCTTATAATTATTTTTGCTAAGAGGCAGAACAATTTGTATAAAATTGATATGACAAACTTGACAAATCAAAATGTAACATGTCTAGTATCCATAAATGATGATCATTGGTCGTGGCACAAGAAACTTGGTCATGCAAGCTGGGGACTTATATCTAAGCAGAAAAAGCATAACCTTATAAGAGGTCTACCCAGTCTTGTATATAAAGTTCATCTATTATGTGATACTTGTAAAAAAGGGAAACAAATCGGAGGTTCTTTTGAGTCCAAAAATGTTGTTTCTACCTCTAGACCCTTGGAATTGTTATATATTGATTTGTTTGGGCCTACCATAATTGCCTCATTAGGTGGAAAACATTATGGACTACTAGTAGTAGATGACTATTCTAGATGGACATGGGTTATGTTCCTTGCCCACAAGGATGAGTTTTTAAGGTCTTCTCTATTTTTTGCAAAAGTGTTCAAAATGAAAAAAAGATATTAATATTACTTCTATTCAAAGTGATCATGGGGAGAATTCGAAAATAAAAACTTACAATAGCTTTGTGAAGAACATGGAACTCATCATAATTTTTCCTATCAAAGAACTCCTCAACATAATGGTGTTGATGAAAGGAAAACTAATGTTGAATGATTTTAACTCTCTTAAATACTTTCGGGCAGAAGCTATTAATACAACCTGTTATCTGCTAAACAGAATATATATAAGACCTATTTTGAAAAAGACTCCCTATGAATTGTGGAAAGATAGACAACCTGGCATTTCTTATTTCCATCCTTTCAAATGTGATTGTTTTACTTTAAATACTAAGGACAACTTGGGTAAGTTTAATCCTAAATTTGATAAGGGAACATTCATTAGATACTCAACAACATCAAAAGCATATAAAGTCTATAACTCTAGGACTTCGAAAGTTGAAGAATCCATACATGTGAAATTTAATGATTCTAAGCCTGATAAAGAATTATCAAAGCTAATTGAACCTTTTGCAGAGTTAAATATCAAAGAGTTGCAAACAATATCCAAAGAACTGCTACGATGAAACAAAAATAGACAAGGGTGAGACATCCTAAAGGAATTGGTAAATGAAAACCTACCATCGTGAGCAATAGATCCTTGAGAATGTTGAAGATAGAGTCAGAACTCAGTCAACCTTCAAAGACCAAGCTCAAATGGCTCTACTCTTAAAAGTTGAATCCAAGAACGTTAAGGAGGCTCTATTGGACGACAGATGTATACTCGTCATAAAATAGGAACTAGATCTATTCTAGATGAATGACGTATGAAAGATGGTCTCACCACTAAATGACAAATCCGTTATTAGAACAAAGTGGATATTTAGAAAAAAAAAATTAGACAAGAATGGTAAGGTTGTGCGTAATAAGGAAAGGTTAGTAACACAAGGTTATTCTCAGCATTGAAACTTTTGTTCTTGTAGCTAGAATAGAAGTCATTCACATTTTGCTATAATTTGTAGCTCACCATAATATGAGATTACATCAAATGGATGTCAAATGCACTTTTCTGAATGATATAATAAATGAAGAAGTTTTTGTGAAATAGTCACCTAATTTTGAAAGTGATACTTTTCCAAATCATGTGTTTAAATTGAAAAGGACACTTTATGGACTCAAGCAAGCACCTCGTGCTTGGTATAAAAAACGAGTTCATTTCTTATGTCAAATGGTTTTTAAAGAGGAAAAGTAGACACCACTCTATTTTGCAAGAAATAGATTCATATTTTATTATTACACAAATTTATGTAGATGAAATAATTTTTTATGCTACTAATGACTCTCCTTGAGAAGAATTTTCTAAATTTACAAAAAAAGTTTAAGATGAGCATGATGGGGGAATTAAAATTCTTTCTTTGACAACAAATTAAGAAAGTAGAAGATGAGATTTATATCCATCAAACCAAATATGTCAAGGACTTACTCAAGAAATTCAATCTTAAAGATTGAAAAACTATGTCAACTCCAATGCACCCAACATCCATCTTGAGTTTAGATGAGTCAGATAAAAAGGTAGACCAAACATCATACATAGGTATAATTGACTTTCTACTCTATTTAACTAATTCTAGGTCAAATATTATGTTTAGTGTATGCTTGTGTGCTCGATTCCAAGCTAATCAAAGGGAATCACATATTACAACAGTTAAGCGTATTTTCAAATATTTAAAAGGTACCACTAATCTTGGTTAGTGTTATAAGAGATTTGAACAATACATGCTTAAAGGCTATAGTGATGCTGACTTTGTTGGAGAGAGAGTAGAAAGAAAGGCACTAGTGGAGGATGCCATTTTATTAGACCCAATCTAGTATCTTGAACTAGTAAGAGACAAGGTACTATAGCACTCTCTATGGAAGAAGCAAAATATATCTCTGCAGCTCAATGTTGCTCATAGCTTCTATGGATGAAGTATCAATTGGAGGATTATGACATTTTCGATAGTAATATCCCCCTTCTTTGTAATAATACTATTGTAATTAATCTATCTAAGAATCCCATTTTGCATTCTCGTGTTAAGCATATAGAAATTAAACATCATTTCATTAGGGATTATGTTTAGAAAGAAATTTTAGATTTAAAATTCATTAGTATTGAAAATCAGTTGGCTGATTTCTCCATTTTATGCCCATTGGTGTTTCAAAAGTACCCTTTCGAAGCCCTGGGGAAGAAGATGCATCTTGGGTTGATATATAGTGCGACTTGTCAGATATAGTAGGTCATATGGGATTTCCCCATTTTCTCCCCCGATCGAGATACCCTTTCTTTCACCCCTAAAAGAGAATGATTGAATCTTGGAGCGTGAAGTGTAATGAAGTACAATTCTATCGATTTTTTGGTTTTTAGAGGGGGTATCCAGATTATTATTCGAAATTATGAATAATTTATGGTTGGCTTGGTTGAACCAATAAAAAAAGTACCCAGGCTCTGTTTAGAAAAAAAAAATAATTGGTATTTACAAAACCCTTTCATGAAAATAAGCTCGTCCATATCAGGAATCTTCTTGGTATGACTTTTATTCTGGAATGAAGTTTAAAATCATATGACTTAGGTGTCCATAAATTGTGTACCCATAATGTATGCGTCCATAGCATGTGCTTTCATACTACGTTCGTTCATAATCTCTTCGCCCATTACATATTTGCATATTTCTTGTTTACAAGCTGAGTCGATGTGTTTTATTACCTTTCTTAACCTCCATAACTTACAAACATCAATATCCTTTTACCATTAAATGATCTTTCTACCATTACAATTTTAATAAGGATTTCTAGAAACGTTTTATTTACAAAAAATCTTTTCATCTTCCCTTTTCAGAAAATTTCAAATCTCTTGCTCGCTATCTTTGCAAAACCCTATCTTCTTTCACCTCTTCACCCTCCACCATTACAAGCCATCGTCCATACAACATTGGACATCTTTGAACCTAGCCCTTGTTCACCCATTCAACCCATCGTCCAAATCATTTTGGACGACCCTACACAAATTACAGTCCAAACACCTTTGGACGACCACATCATTCATAAGCCTATGGAATCCTCTGATCCTATCACTATCCTAAGAAAGGAATGACTAGTCTTTTTCCTTCAACAACCCGAGCCTAAACACTTATCCACTAAGACCAGATTACTCACTACCTATCTACACCTTTGAACAAGTACCTCTACCCTCGTACCCTTTCCTAGCCACTTACTCATCACTTGAACTCGCAACACCTCACCCCTAGGAAATCCTCTTCCAAGCCTATCTTCACCCTCTTGAACCTCTTACCTCACCATACAAGTAACAATCACCTTTTCCAAAACCTTAAAATTTTCCTTATGTTTTTTTTATTTTATTTTTTTGATTGTGATGGTCATTCCTCCAATCCTTTTGTTGATAACAAAAAAGGGGGAGAATTTTGTAAAGGAGAAAGTTTCTACATTTTTTAATACATAAGAATCTGCATTTAAGATTTTGTATTTTTTTATCATATGATGATATATATACTTTAATAATTTTATATGAATGCCTTGATACATCTGTCATATGCTCTGATATAATATGATAAATTATATATGTATGCTCTAATCCTTTTACACTGATCTTTGTATTAAATTGTTGCGCTCTAATGCACTTAAAATATGTTTCTCATAACTATCCATTAGCTTAGAGGGAACTACAATAAAATAGAAGTTATATATTTTAAGGGGAGCTAGTAAAATATATCATGCATTTTAAATTTTATATCTTCAAATCATCATTCTCTTTAACGTAATTTCTGTCATTAAAAAAGGGAGAGATTATTGGAACATAAGTTTATGCATCTAAAATGACCCCAAGTGTTTTGATGATTAAACATTATGCAAATGAATAATATATTATGATTAATTGTTGTTCTATAGATTTTAGAAAAACTGTAGGTTATTAGAATTAAAGGTTGGAACACATTCATTTAAGAGAAACTGACTTCAAAAGAAGTTCATCTACTACATTTACAAAGAGCTCGTCATCCACAAAAACACTCAACGTCCAAAGGACGTATTTAGATGTGCTCAACATCCACAGAGTCACTCATCGATCAAAGGACATTCTCAGCATCCAAGCGAGACTCATCATCCAAAGGACGTACTTAGGCATTCCCAGCGTCCATAGAGTCACTTGCCATCCAAAGAACATATTATGTATCCATAGAGAAGCTCTTCATCCAAAGGATGTTCTCAACATCTATAGAGGGATTCAACGTCCAAAGATGCAGTTAAGGGTTCATAGAAGAACTCAACGTCCTAAGATGTTCTTGTCGTCCAAAGAAGATATCGTCTAGAAAGTGGAACAACAAAACTAATCCAATCAAGAAAAATCTCTTGTAGAAGTGTAAAATGTTGTTTATCTTGCTTATCTTGTCTCATGAGCACTTTCATTCGTATAAAGAGTTGATTATCTAGATCTAACATTCAAATGTCTGCCTAATATACTGTTTGAGAATGTGTTAAGCTTTTAGATTAACAAAGAACAACAACAAAGATTTTATAATACAAGTCAAGTCTGATAAAAGGAAGCCTAGATTATGACTCCATTTAGAAGGAACAAATAAAAGTTTCCTCACTCATCATTAGTAGACATCAACATAGAATTAAGAGAAAAACAATTTTTTCCTCACACAACCTTTCTTTGTCTATAGAAAAAGAGGAGACTCTATAGAAGTACTACAAGAAGCAATCAAGTAGCATTTAATGCAGATCTAACAACTCCTCATGCATAAAGAAATGTTCAATTTTTCACATGTTATATAAAAAAATCTATTAAGCTCGAAAGAAAGAGAAGCTAAACTACAACGTATTCTATCAAGAAAGAAAAAATACTTTCTTATGCTTTGGATGACTGTCTTTTAAAACTTTCTTTGCGAAGCAAAGTCTGTACTCTATATTGTAAATGCTTATTATGTAAGTTACTCTTTTGTAAAAACTCTATCGAGTTAGTTGTTGGGTTATTTTTGGGCTCCCAATTATGTGGACAAAAACCCAATACTCTCAAGCCCGTTAGGTCTCTCTTTATAAGAGGAGAAGGGGTCAAATTGGGAGATTGAGAAAGAGTGGATTTTCACAAGGCAAAAGAGAGAAGAGAGAGATGGAGAGAAAGGTGTTCTATTTTCATCTCAACACAAAACAGTCATGTTAAAATTGCGATATCTACTTTGTTAACCATTGGATCGGGTTAGAAATTTGAAAATAGGTTCAACATACGTAATTCTATATCTTGACCGTCCAGATCTTGATTTGGAGGTCAGTGGTATGAGAAATCGTATTTGCACAGTAGCTCAATTTTGTGGGTTCTTTACTTTCTTGTTCCTTCATCTTGTTCTTCATCTACAAGTTTTTATTGCTTGCTTGTTCTGGTTGGTTGTATGAACAAACACTGTTCTTGACTTGAACACTCTTGTATCCTTATTTGATTATAGTGGATTGATTTCTTTGGTCTTGACGACTCATGGTTTTTACCTTTCACATTGAGGGGTGTTTTTCACGTAAAAAATATTGGTGTCACTTGCGTGATTCTTCTCATTGTTACTATCATTCTCATTTGTGGTTACTCCTTAGATATTCTTACAAGTTAGGGGAATTTATATTCGCTACGTTGTGGCATCATTGCATGTGCCTTATTGCTTTTTCCCCATCATTAGTGTGATAGCCTAAAGAGACTAAGTGTCAAAGAATACTTGAGTTTCTTGTAATTAGGTAGATTACAAGGGTTGGAATACCTAGAGAGGTAGATAATACTTGTTTTTAAGTCAGGGTAGACTTAGTGAAATTCCTTGGTGTTGAAGGGACTGGACGTGACTCTGTTGAAAGAGTAAACCAGTACAATCTCTTTACGTTTTTCCCACTTACCCTACACTCTTTTATTTCTGCACTCCTTTTGGATAACCATATCAAACTATGTTTTTAAACCTTTCATTTTTGCCAAAAGCTTTCAAAAATCACACACACACAATTCAACTCCCCTTTCTTGGTTGTTATCTTTTCCTTCAATATGAACTTAAATCGATTGATGTCACGCTTGACCACTCTATCATTATCATTGTACTTGTGAAATATGCCAATTTAAGTGAAAGAAGAAACACCTAGTTATGGATCACATTATCACATAATTGTGGTTGATTGGAGCATTAATAGGGTAAATATCTTCTTTTATATTAGTGTCCTTCACCAAATGGACAAGAAACTACTTTATCATAAAGGGTCTAAGAGTAATCTACAATACCCTAACATATTATGTTTTATATATTGACTATTGTGTGGAAAATAAAGTTCAATTTGATTTGCAACAAAAAAAAATTGAACATAAAGGGTAATTTTTTGTAGTGAACAAATTAAAGGAATTGGCAAGTGTTAGTCATTGCTTAATTGTTAAGGATTTAAAAAATATGATCCATCAATACTTATGGGATAAATCCATAAAAGACACGCAATTAGATCCTTCAAGGGGCCTTGGATATAAGAATCTTATATTGGGGAAAATTGTTCCAATTTTTGCAAGTGAAATCGAATTTCATAGAACAATTATTACTTGACACATTGCTGTAGATTTATTTTAGTACTCTAATGAGGACAATGAGTTATGTAGTTAATTCAAGGAAGAACTGCAAAGAGATATCCAATTATATTAATTCAAGGAAGAACTGCAAAGAGATGTCCAATTATATGATTAACCTCTAAGTCAAACAACGCCACATGTTTCCAATAGGAGCAGGGCCAGTAACACTTCATGACATAGTCATTAAAGCCATGGAATTTTTCCAACACACTGAAGTTGTTCCACAAGAAGAAAATTTAGTTGAAACTTGTATGATATTGCTTCAACATGACACTACTATAGAAAGAGATGATGAAGCCTCAAAGATGCAAAGTACATATGTTTTGTTTCATGCTTGCATAGATGCAAAAGAACTCAATGTTGGATAATTGTGGTAGTTTATTGAAGAATTGTGGGTTGAGATTACAAGTTATGCTAGTACTTATTGTAGTGTAGATATGCATGCTCATCAACTTAGAAAATTCCTTGAATTTCTCTCGTGTTTGGCTCCTTCAAGCTCATCTTGGTTTGTTGGATCAATACCAAATAACACCGCGTAAGACAAGTGCGTAAATGTTACGCTTTAAATAAGAAAACCTTAATTCATCATCTATGGTCAAACATTTTGTTGTGGTTATTATTTGTAACAGCTTGTATTGGTATGTTGGACTGGGATGCTATGTCAAGTTACCAATAGTTTATTAAATTTGCACAAGGGGTTAATTCCATGTGAGAGCAAAAATAGGACTATTAATGGAAATCCCCTAACAATATTCAAGATTGTAATTAATCCCTTTACAAATTAAATCAATAGAAACCTGATGCTTCATGACTATAACTAGGAAAATTTTATCTAAATTTGAGTCATGGAAAAGTATAACATTGTTTAACTTGATAATTGAGGAAGGATAAGCATATGAAGCATGAAACAAGACACTACATTCAAATGAGATTACAGAAAATGCATCCTAATGTATGTATCTATTTTTGTTTTTACGAATTAAAAATTTATTCATTTTTTAGCAGTGAACTGGTGGAGGAATGTTTTAATTTGTTGAGAGAGAAAACTAGGTCCAGCGTTATTTTAAATCATAGAAGACAACAAAAATTAAAGTTAAAAATTTACTATTTTTTTAGGGGTTATTATGCCTCGCTCCTGCTAGATGGCTTTTTGCATGTCCCACCAGCACTTTTTATTACATGAGTAGAAAATTAAATAATTTAACAAAAAGGTATTTTAGAATACCTTACTCTTCTTCTTTTTTTCTCTTCATGTAGGTTTGAACCTAAGTACTTGAGGTGGGTAAGAATTTTACTTACCAACAAATCACCAAGGTGACCTACATTAGTTAATGCTTGCAAAATCAGGAAATCATCTCTAACTTATATACTATTTTTGCATTATGCGCAATGAAAGAAACCTTCCTTAAGGCTCTGTTTGTGAGCGTATCAAGTATTGTCATTATTATATTAGTTTTGTTTATTATCAATATCATGATTAGTACTGGTAAAATCACAATTACTGTCACGAATATGTATATTTATTAATGTATTTTTTATTACTCTAAATTAGATATATTATAATAATTTTTATATTATGTATTTTTGATTCATGAAACTTTTTTTATTCATGGTCTGATATTTTATGCATAAATTTTACATATATACCACTTTTTCTCCCTGTGGCTTTCGATCTAATTTGGAGAAATTAAATTTTGTGTATGGGTATAAGCTTTTCGATAAACATGCTTTCTTGTGTTTTTCGTATAAAAGTTTAAATTTTTATTCTTATTTAATGTTATCCATGTCACTTTTTATATATTTAAAATATATTAAAGTAATATAATTTTTTTACAACATTATAAATGTTGAAATTTATTCTTGTCTAATACTACTTACTTCTCATTTTTATTTTATTTTAAATTATAATAAAGAGATAATTAATAAATTGAAATTTTTCCTTATTCTTTGGATGCTTTTATTTAAACCTTAAAATACATCATGTTATATATTTGATTTTTAATTTTTAAAAGTATTAATAAATATATAAAAGCTACTCATATGTTGATTGAGTTAAAATATTAATATTAAATAACTTATATATTTTCAAAATATTAGGCGTATAAAAAATAGATTTAAATATGTTTTCAATCCCTGTAAAATAAGTGACTTTTAATAACATGATCTTAAAATGGACCGTTTTGAAAATAGGTGAAGGAAGAACTTGACTCTAATTGCGACCTGCTGTAGAACTAAAGTTATCAAAAGTATGACCCTAACCGTGACCTGTCGATAGAACCAACATTATAAGCATTCTTTGACCTAAGAACAAAGAAAAAATTCTCACAATAGAAAAAACACAAATGTTATTCAAATTCTGAATTCTAATTACTTACAAAAACTTATTTATAGGCTTAGCTAAGCCCGAAGTTAAAAGCTCATTAATATTTTAATTGGCATGAAATCTCAACTATTATAACTCCCCACTATAAAATTGCAACCACTATAACTCTCTAATATAAAATCGCAACCGTTATAACTAACTTTCCTATTTTTTTTTTCTACCAGCTATCAAAATTATTATGCAAAAATACATGTAAATGGATCCTAATTAACTACTTAGCTCAAATTACATGATAATGACTTTGGGCTTTATTTGTGTTCTTCAAGATGGGCTCCATTCTTTATCAACTTGCAATAAAATGACCCATTTTGGTGCAGTCTCTAACTCACTTTGCTCTAAATTTTCCTTAATTCCCAAACTCAGGCCCGATAAGGATTGCTTCATCCTTTTGCTGCCACCACCTCCCGGCAGTTCAAACCTCTAGGAAGCTCACCAAGGAGGCGAAAGCTTGCCCTGTCATCAATTGAAAGCTTGCCTATGGACACCCCCTTGACTTTGTTAGGCAACCTCCAGTAAAGAGGTAGGGGTTTTTCATCCACAGCAAAGGACGCCTTTCTAACAGAAAGAACCTTGACGAAACGGTTCTTAAACCCCTTGTAGGAGGCGGCTTAAGGAGTGAAAAGGTTCCCATTAGGGAGGGGAGTTAAGGAAATCCAGCCAGTATTCTAGCCGACTTGGGTAGTATAGAAGCTGAGAAAAAGAAGGGGTTGTGGGGGTATAGGCAATATGCGACAGATCACCCTAAAGGCCTGATAATACATAGTTTATACCCTCTAATAATGTCTTAATACGGGTAGACTAAGACTATGTGATTAAGAACCTCTTATCAGCTAAAGATTCTGGTTTCCTAAAATGCAAGAAGGAAATATGAATCCATGCAAAAAGATTGATTTTAGCTGACAATTGGATTAGTCCTATGTTGCAGGTAAAATTGGAATTAGAAGTCTTAGCTTGAAACCGAGACCAAGTCATGAGCCATCCCGACCAAGACGACTCTGCATGGCTGATTCTAGGAAGAGAAGTCGTCCCAGCAGAAGCTGAAACCCTCTCGGACCAGATGAAGATCGACACCAAGCCGACGTTCCTGCACGTGTCAATTAGGGAAGCAGTTAGGTAGTTGAGTTTATTATTTATGTTATTTCTGTTAGGAAGTAGTTATAGGAGCATGTATAAATATAAGACATGTCAATGTTCATGAGAGCTAGCCTAATAGAATGTAGCACCCCAAAACTGTCTGACCCAAACAACTACAGTGGACTTTCCCTTAACCGATAACGATAAAATTCTGAAGATTTTATACGTTATCAACAAGCAACAGCCGCGGTGGCCTGCATTGACTACCTCTAACAACTATGGCAGTTGTCACCATAACGGATAAAAAATCCTGGAGATTCTTGGCAGTAAGGCAAGATACTCATCCCAAGAATCAGGGAATAAAATCTGTTATTCAATTCAAATTCAAACTCAACAGAATATTTACCACAGATAGACTAAGGTATAAGCCCATCTCGCAGCCTATATAAGACACCACCGTGAATGAGCAAAGGTCGGAGATTTTTCTACGGGGTCAAACAATTTTTCACCAAAAGCATGTGCTGAAGCATATTTTCCTCCAATCTCTAAACCAGAGGGCCTTCCTTTACGAATTCAAGAGAAGGTGTAACCCCGCGCATTCAGTCTATGCAATTACAAGCTGGAGATACAATAACCCTTAGCCGCATGGCCCCGGAGGGAAAAGCTTATAAAGGGCTTTAGAAAGGCAACAAATTCTACTGCAGTACAGTCACAAAAGGGATGTTCAGAAACCCACCTCAATGCACTGTCAAAAAAATGGAACTCAGCTGACATGAATTGGCATAACATTGACATTTCAGAAAGCCAGAAAAGGGAGAAGCTTGGACAAAGAAGAGAAGATTAACACGACAGGTACCAGGTTAGTAAGTCTTCTTCCCCCTACCTTATTAGACTTAGGTTAATAGAACTAGAAAAATCGAATTAAACTGATACATCCTTCCACTACCAATTTCTCTTTGGTCATGGTCGACTTCATCTCGGCCATTGGCTAAGCCTACCCTAGGAAACCATCCCAGAACTACGTAGACTTTGAATCCTCGAGTTCGAGGTACGTAGGCAAAGGAGGCACACTCCTCTCAAGTCTATTCCCCCAAACCAAACCATCCTCCGTACATAGGATACCATCTCTACTCACACTGAAACCTTAGTAAACCCAAAAGCTAGTCTTAGGTAACTATTAAGTAACAGGCATGCTGGGGCACCCTATGCCCCTGGTGTGTAACCAACTTCCGAACCCATTCATCTGGTTCCAGACCAAACCTTATCCCCCCACCTTGGTTTTCCAGCGTTCCTAATCAAAACGCTGGTAGCGACTCTTCCCGAGGCCGAATTGATTTTGGCCTCCCTCCTTAAATTTTCCCTTTCCGCTTTGTCACAAATCTGGTTGTGACAGATGGCGACTTCACTGGGGATCGAACCTAGAATCTATGGTTTTTGGGTTCCTAGAAAGTTGAGCCTAAATAAACTAGCTAGGTTTATGGTTTCTGTGTTATTTAATTGCTTAATTGCTTATTCATTCACGCATGATTATTATGTGGTTTTAAGTTTACATGTTTGTTCATGCATTCTTATGAGTGTTTATGAGGCTTTTCTCCATGCCTGCTCATGCATTTTACTCCATGTCTCTTTAGATTGCACTATATATGTATTTGTTTTAGCTTATGGCTGCATATGGCCCCCAAAAAAAAACTTCCCTCTTGACATAGGACCAATTACACTCAAATATGCATGCTCCCCCTAGCTTAGGTAGTTTTCCCTTTCGTTTGTACAAACCCTCATAAGATTCTAATAATTAAGGGGTAGTCGCTGGGTGTGCTTAGGCTAACATTTTTATTTCTGAGTGGGGTCCTATTCCCGGGCCTAAGAGTTAAAGAGTGCGGAATGTGTAGTGGAATCATGTTGGAGGGTCTCCTCTATACTGGTGATCACGATAGTTCCACCTGGGGCTGACAACCTTTGGAAACGATCATATTCTGGGATACTCTCCTGTCTATGGTTGCATTCCTTAGGAGGTCTATAGACCCAGGGACCTGGTGAGAATTTTCTTTTAGCAATCTAATTGTGAGAATTCTTGGGAAACAAATCCTTCTTACCACTAGGTTAGTTTTTTTGCCGGCATGAATGCCGACTCTGAGATGGAGTCGGCACGCCTTGGGAAACTTCATCTTTTGCATTGAAAAATTTCGACGTAACTCCGAAATGGAGTCGGCCGTGAAACCCTAATTTAAGACTTAGCTGAAGCCGATATGGAATCGGCCTTAACTTAATTAACTAAAAACTTGACCGACATGGAGTCGACCTTAACTCAATTGACTAACATCTTGTGCCGAGATGGAGTCGACAAAGACGAGGCCGATGTGGAGTCGGCCATCTCCATAAAAAGCTTAAATCGAGATAGAATCTTCTTCTCTATCATCCTGTCCCACCTTTCCTCATCATACTCTATTCTACTTCCACACACGACATGCACTCCGAGATGGAGCCAGCTAGGCTCTATGACTAGGCCAAAAGTCCGGTCAAGATGGAACCGAAATGCCACTCCGAACTGGAGTCGGTCAATCCCTTCTAAACCCAATCCAAGATGGAACCGGCTCGGAAACCATCCTGGGCACCTTACCCTCTTTCACCATATCGGCCTACATACGCACCTGATCCGACCACTGTGCCGATTCCAATAACGAGTCCGACTCAGTGCCGTTGTCTTAGTCATATTGTCATTTTCAAACCCAACCCCTATGTCGATTCCAACTTCGAGTCCGGCCCAATACCATTGTCCCAGCCATGGTGTCATTCCCAAACTAGACCCTTGTGCCCATTCTAGGTTGCGTCTGGCTTCGTGTCGTCTCCTTTTATTCAACCATGCTTTGGCCCTTGTGTCGATTCCAATTCACGTGCCATCTCCAATCCGACTCCGTGTCGTCCCTTATTTAAGTTGGCTCCCCACCATCTCCCTAATTTTGTTTTACCCTCGCATCACTTCCTAAGTTGAACCAATGCCATTTTTCAATTCGATACTGACCTTGTCCAGTTAAGAGTGCAGAGTTGACTTAGAAAAATATATGTATAAAAAAAAGAAAATAAAATAAAAATGAAAAACAACATAAAAATAACATGCATCATATGTTGCATTCATCTCCATCAGACATTTAAAATTAGGTGTTGCATTCCATCACATTGACATACCGTTCTTCACCCAACCAGCTAACCAAGACCAATACCAGGGTAGGGATCAAGTTCCGAAAGACCTTTACAGGGCGCTTCCCAAGGCAAAACAGATGTAGACAGCTATAAGGGATCTAGCAGAACAACAAGAAGCACAAAAGAATGATGTTAGTCAAGTAAAGGCGCAAATAGGTCAAATCCTGGAAATGTTGAAGTCGATGCAAAGCCAGGGGGCATCTCAAGCCATTTCCCGCCACACCATCACAAATCCACAACACCAGAGCGGCTTCAAAGCCCCCACCAAGCCTAACACTAAACATCGCACCCCTCGCCTCTGGCCATCCCCATTCCAACCCTGCAGTATGACATTTTTGGAAAAGAAAGAACCCTAGAGTTCTAACACCTCTATCAATGTCGTATATTGAACTTTTGCCACACATGCTTCAACATGCCCTTATGACCACGATCCCATTGAAGCCTATTCAACCCCCCTACCACAAAAGCTATGATCCAAGGGCCAAATGCGAATATCACAAGGGAGCCTTGGGACATGCCACTGAAAAATGTTGGGGATTGAAACACAAGGTACAAGACTTAATTGACGTGAGATTGTTGGTTCTTCTAAGAGAACAGGCTGAAATCTATACTAGCAAGCCCTCCAACACAGAAGATGAAACGAGCCTGACTACGACTTCAAATACCCAACTGCCAACCACATGAACCAGCCTGGACTCGGCAAAAAACAAAACAAAACAAAACAAAACAAAAAAACAAAAAAAAAACTGTAAGGCTGGGTCCTGACCGTCCTAAGAAGAGTCTTTTGTTTTGTAGCCTTCAATCCTTTATCAAATTGACTGTAATGCTCTAACTCTCCATGCTTCCTTTTCTCTTCCCACGTTTAAACCAAGTCAAAAATACCAATAAAAAAAATCATCTCTAATATTAATATCTCATGTTCTAATTTTGACCATTCAATCAATCAAATCGGCAAGGATAATAAGGGTAATATACAAAACCTCAAGCATCTAGTCTGGCTACTTGGCCCCCAAACCAAGAAGGAAAGGGAGTTTACCACATCAAAACTCTCAATTGGCTCAGTGCCCCCAAGAAAAAGGGAATAGAAAAAAAAGAAAAATGAATAAGTGACTCGCTAGACCAAAAACTCAAAAGAAACAGTCTAGGCAAAAGTCAGAGTCATAAAAAAGGATAAAGAAAGCGGCTCGCTAGGTTGAAGCCTTAAAATAACAACCTAGGCAAAAGTTAGAGTCCAAAAAAATAAAAGTTCACTAAGACTGAAAACTCAAAAAAAAGCAGTCTAAGCAAAAATCCAATACTGGGGGCAAGCCACTAACATAGGGGGCAGTAATGACCCTTAGGAAAAGCCAGCTAGAAGCAACAAATCAGTCATAAAAATACCCAAATTATCCTTAAAGGTGCTGGATGATGGACTCTTCAAAATTGCATGCATGAGGATAGCATTGACCCCCCATACACCCTTCCGTGGAAACAACATAAACACTATCCTCTTCGTTCCTCCATAAGCCGAAAACAAAATAAACAAAAGGAGCATTACAGTCAAGATGAAAAGGTTAAACATCACCCGAAGCAGTAAGCCTCTAACTAGTCTCAACCTATGAGCAATAACGAGGTAACATCATCCGAGACGTCTCTAACACCGAAGCTGGAACGAAAAAAGCTCAGTTGCCTACACCACGAGTCTTGGGATAGCAAACTGTAGGGAAACAAAGACTTGCCCCTACTAAACACACACCCCTTGTACCCCATCCAACTCCACACCTTGTCATTACCTCATACAGTCCATACCTTCACATACACCTGGCAATCCATGCCAACCCATGTCAACACAACCAAACCCCCATATAAACCTCCATGCATCCAGCCATCCACGACAAACTCACATACATCCATACAGTCCCATCCAACAATCCACATCAAACGTCCATGCATTCCAAGCATTCACGCATCCAGCAATCCACGCATATGACATGCATTCCAAATGTCCATCCTCCCATAAAATAAAAATCTCGATCAATTTTGCATACATGCATAAATACATACATACAACATGCATGCACATCATCCCATGGTTATTTCCTTAAGACTATTATCGACTCTCGCATTCCAACACTACGTCAAGGTCTATGCTGACTCTATGTTAAGTCCTTTGCCTACTCTTTCCTGGGTCAACCCTGTGTCAAGTCTCTCCACCGACTTCGTGTCAAGTTGACATGCCGACTTAGCACCATGTTGTGAGATCCTTGTTGACTAGCTATAACTTAGGCCCTCCATACCAACATTCTTATTTCGACCTCGAGTCGGTTTGTCCTTAGGTTAGTCATTTAGGTCCTAACTTATGCATTTGTGGCGTAGTGCCAACTTTTCTAGTTTGTCTCGATCATTTTGGCCTCGCGCCAACTTAGTCATTTTAACCCCCGAGTTGGTTATTCTTCGAGGTAGTCAATTTGGTTTCATGCCACATTCTTCATTTCAACCCTAGGTCAAGAAGGGACGCACCTATGACTTATGTTGTCACAGACTAAAGGCTGAGGCCAAAGTCAGGGGCTAGCAAATATAAATTCTAGGATCATCCAAACCAGATCTAGACCTTTCAATCGACTCTAGGCCAAGACCCTTCAAACCGGCTAAATGATAGGACCAAGAATCCAATCCTAGGTTGAGACCCTTCAACTAGCATTACACCAAAACCCTTAATTCGACCCTACGCCAAGAACCATTCGACTCTATGACAGGACCTTCCTACCGCCTCCATGCTGAGGACGCTTAACATGCTCTGTGCAAAAACCTCCATGCCAAGTCCAAGCTCCATGTCAACATCCAAGCATCTGGCTCCGTGCCAAGTCTCCCAATGCCACGTCAACTTCTTGCCGTTTCTAGTATTAACATTTTGAATCCAACTCCATGCAATCCTCCATCACAACACCATCCACGCCCTGACCTCTTCCCATGTGATCCAATGTTATCCAAACAAGCTCCACGCCGAAATCCAATCTAAATGCTAAAATCAACCCAATCTAGTCTATTTATCCACCCACTCTAAATATTTTTTAGATGCCGAAAGGACAGCCCAATAATCCTATCCAACTTTGGACGCCAAAAGGATAGTCCACTCCATCTAAATCTCCTCGTCCCCCAAAAGACACCCCACCACATCTAAAGATCTCCGGACACTTAAAAGAAAGTTAATTGATCCTAAATTCACCCATTCCGACCTTGTGTCAAATCAACCTTTCTCCAACTTTGTGTCGAATCATCCTTTTTTCGACTCTGTGTCGAATCATCCTTTTGTCGACCCTGTGTCTAACTTACCACTCTTCCGACTCCATGTCAAACCTCCTCAGGCCGACTTCGTTTCAAGTCTCCCTAACTGACTCTATGCCCGTATCACTATCCGATTCCACCCCAAAAACAACCCATCAAATCTTTCAATCCTGGATGTCAGTGGATAGTCCAGTGATTCCTTCAACTCATGGGTACTAGCGGATAGCCCACGAGTCCTTTCAGCAACCAGTCAACCTTGGACACCTATTGGATAGTCCAATGATCAACCAACCCACTAACCCAACTTCGGGCCTCTAATGACTCCAGTTCAAAACGAAAACGAAGAGGTGTGTCTGAACACATTCGAAACAAGGGGGCATGTCCGAAGAAAGACCTAGCGCAACCCTCGGCATTCCAAAATTTCAAATTTCAAATTCTTCCACATGGCCCCTAGGACGCCTTGGCCAACATCAACCTGCCAGGGCCAACACCGAAATCATCTCGGCCATGGTCAAACCCGCCAAGGCCGACATCGAAGTCGTCCCAACCTTGGTCAAACCCCCCAAGGTCGACATCGAAGTCATCCCGGCCTCAGTCAAGCTTGTCATGGTCGATATCGACTCGTCTCGGCCTTGGCCAAACCCTTCACGGTCGACATCGAACCTTCCCAGCCAATGCGAAACCATGAAGGCCCTACGCAGTGAGGGCGCCTCGCCCTTGAGCAACCCGGTCTAAGCGTTCTGAACTCCTCCCGGCACTACAAACCAATGTACTCAACTTCAGCAGGAGACAAAACCCAATCCATAAGAACTCCGAAAATTTATCAACTTTGGGCACCTATTCGAAAGCCCACTATAGCTAATCCAAACCTAGGCCCCAGTGGGAAGCCCAGAGTCTCCCTATCAACCCTGGATACCAATTGGATAGTCTAGTGACTAGTGCACCCAACTTGGACATCGCGTCCGAGGTCCTTTGCGCAACAGATAGAGAAGCTTTCAGCTTACCTACTTCAGCCTCTGATACCGAACCCCTAGCCTTCATAGAAGTCGCCTCAGACTTTGCAACAGCAAGCTCAGCCTTCAACCTCTCCACTTCAATCTTCGCCTTCTAGCTCCTAGTCTAAACTCTCAACCTTCAGCACTTGAGTCTCTGTTTTCAAGACTTGATTCTCTACCTTCAAATCAGCATGGGCCTTCTGTAGCTTCTTGTTGAGGGCCTCTTTTAGAAGAATTTGCTCAACCTTCTTAGCCCAACCTTTCAAGATTTCTAAGGTGGCTATAGAGCGGACATGATAAGCGGCCATTATGTCGAAGGAACAGTCAACACCTGCAAACACCACCAAACCTCTATCATCCTGAGGAATGAAGTTGGCAGGAAGCAGACCTTACACCTTCAATCCTGGCCCCCACACAATCATTGGATGTTAGAGGGAGCAGCATAGCAAGTCAAGCCCCCAAGGGGCAATTCAGGCCCAAGAAGTCACCACTACCTTTCCTTTCGACTGACCAGTAGCCAAAGGGGGATGCATAGTAGCCTTCCCTTTCTTCCTAGAGGTGTCCTTAGTGGCTTGGATCTCAAGTTTCCTCTTGGCCTCAATCACATCGGCTTGGATTGTCTTTTCGACCTCAGCCGAAACCACCCTCTTCCCAACCTCAATCGAGACCGCCCTCTTCTCAATTCCAACTGAGACCGTCTTCTTCTCGACTTCAGAAGTCCCTTGAGAAGTAGCAGGAGTTCCCCTTCCATGGGAAATGAACTTAGCCTTTCAGATTAGTTCCTCCATGTTGATTCCTTCATCCTCAATCATATCTGAAAAAAATCATAAAAAATTCAAAGTCAGAGCAAAGCAATCACGCTTCAGATAGAAGAAGGGCTTGCCCCCTCACCACCAAGGACACAATTTCCTTACAGTTCATCCCCATGGGCAGCTCGAGGTCAACCTTTCCTTCCAAAGAAAGCTAACTCTTGTGGGTCCCCAAAGCCTTCAAGGGAAGCCTCTAGTACAAAGGCATAAGCTCTTCATCAGAGCAAATGGAAGCCCCTCCTACAACATGAATCTTCACGAATCTATCCCTAAAGCCTTTGTAGGAAGCGGTGTACGCCGTGAAGAAGACGGGTGTTTGGCAGAGGCACTAGGGATACCCAGCCAACCTTCTTTCCCATTCTGACTGTGTAGTGACCCGGGAAGACTAGAATAGAGAGGACCATGGTAAGAGCAAAGCACATTGCAGCTCCCCAAGAAACGAAGAGGCATGTCCTAAAGACATTTAAGGCAGCGCCAGAAACAAAGAGCCACGACAAAGCATTAATATAGGAGTGAGAAACTAGGGGCATGTCTGAAGCCACGTGCCCCCAAACAAAACCCTTGGCATTCCAGGATTTAAAAATCAAAATCCTCCACAAGGGAAAAGGCAAACATCACTTCAGCCAGCACAAATGTCATCTCACCCAACATCAAGTCGTCTCAACCAGTTTCAAGTTGTCTTAGCTTGTTCATTCCATCTTAGCTAGTTCATTCCATCTTAGCTAGTTCATTCCATCTTAGCTAGTTCATTCCATCTTAGCTACTTCATTCCATCTCAGCCAGTTCATCTCAACTAGTTCATTCCATCTCGGCCAGTTTCAACCGTCTCGATCAAGTATCAAGTCGTCTCGGTCAACCATCAAGTTGTCACGGCCAAATTCATATCGTCTCAAGTCACCTCAATCAGCATCTGCCAACTACCAGATTTCACTGGCCGCCCAAAGGAAAGCCCAGTGATCTTATTCAAGTTCAAATTCAAGCTACCATATTTCACTGGCCGCCTAGAGGAAAGCCTAGTGATCTTATTCAAATTCCAGTTGAAATTCCACTGGCCGCCTAGAGGAAAGCCTAGTGATCTTTTCAAATTCAAGCCATCAAGACCTGTACGCCTAAAGGAAAGTCCAATGAGCTTATTCAAGTTCAAATTCAAGCTACCATATTTCACTGGCCGCCTAGAGGAAAACCCAGTGATCTTATTCAAATTCAAGTTCAAATTTCACTAGCCGCCTAGAGGAAAGCCCAGTGATTCAAGCCATCAAGACCTAGACGCCTAAAGGAAAGTCCAATGATCGTATCAAGTTCATTTCAAGTTCAAGATCTCACTGGCCACCCAGAGTAGAGCCTAGTGACCTCAATTTATCAATTCAAGCTATCAATTCCAATTCAAGACCTCACTGGTCGCCCAAAGTAGAGCCCAGTGACCCAATTCAAGCTATCAATTCCAATTCAAGACCTCACTAGTCGCCCAAAGTAGAGCCTAGTGACCCAATTCAAGCTCCAGATCTCATTGGCCGCCCAGAGTAGAGCCTAGTGACCACATTTCAAGTTCAAATTATCAATTCAAGTTCGAGACATCATTGGCCACCCCGAGTAGAGTCAATGATCAAATATCAACTCATCAGTCATCAGTTATCAAGTTCAAGTCATCGCTGGCCGCCTTGAGTAGAACTAGTGATCTCAAGTTCAAGACATCATTGGCTACCCCGAGTAGAGTCGATGATCAGCTACCAAATTCAATTCATCAGTCATCAGATTCAAGACATTGATGGCCGCCCTGAGTAGAACCAGTGATCTCGAGTTCAAGACATCATTGGCCGCCCCGAGCAGAGTCAATGATCAAAAATCAATTCATCAGTCTCAAGACATCGTTGGGCGCCCCAAGTAAAGTCAATGATCAAATATCAATTCATCAGTCATCAATTATTAAGTTCAAGACATCATTGGCCGCCCCGAGTAGAGTCAATGATCAGATATCAATTCATCAGTCATTAGTTATCAAGTTCAAGACATCATTGGCTGCCCCGAGTAGAGTCAATGATCAGATATCAATTCATCAGTCATTAGTTATCAAGTTCAAGACATCATTGGCCGCCCCGAGTAGAGTCAATGATCAGATATCAACTCATCAGTCATCAGTTATCAAGTTCAAGACATCGGCTGGCATACGAGTAGAACCAGTGATCTCAAGTTCAAGACATCATTGGCCGCCCTGAGTAGAGCCGATTATCAGCTACCAAATTCAATTCATCAGTCATCAGATTCAAGACATCGCTGGCTGCCCTGAGTAGAACTAGTGATCTCAAGTTCAAGACACCATTGGCCGCCCCGAGTAGAGCCGATGATCAGCTACCAAATTCAATTCATCAGTCATCAGATTCAAGACATCGTTGGCCGCCCTGAGTAGAACCAGTGATCTCAAGTTCAAGACATCATTGGCCGCCCCGAGCAGAGTCAATGATCAAAAATTAATTCATCAGTCTCAAGACATCGTTGGCCGCCCCGAGTAGAGCCAATGATCTTCGTCATCAGCTATCAAGATCAATACATCAGTCATCAGCTATCAAGATCAAGTCATTAGCTATCAAGTCATCAGCTATCAAGTTCATCAGCTATCAAGATCAAGGCATCAGCTATCAAATTCAAGTCATCAGCTATCAAATTCAAGTCGTCAACTATCAAGTCCAAGTCATCAGGCAGCAGTTATCAAATTCGAAATCTAGTTGGCCAAGTAGAGTCAGCAACCTTAATTTAAGTTTAAAACATCAAGTCATTAAAACTCTAGGACAAAACCTTATCCAAATCAATCGAAGCCTAGAAACTAGCCTAATACCTCCTCAGCCTAGAACCATCCCTGGATTCTTTATTTATGCCCATTAGGGGGCATCCCTAATGAACACAAATAAAGAGGGGGCAACTGTAGCACCCCAAAACTGTCCGGCCCAAACAACCACAGTTGACTTTCCCTTAACCGATAACGATAAAATCCTGAAGATTTTATACATTATCAACAAGCAGCCGCCGCGATGGCCCGCGTTGACTACCTCTAACAACTATGGCAGTTGTCACCATAACAGATAAAAAATCCTAGAGATTCTTGGCGATAAGGCAAGATACTCATCCCAAGAATCAGGGAATAAAATCTGTTATTCAATTCAAATTCAAACTCAATAGAATATTTACCAGAGATTGGCTAAGGTATAAGCCCATCTCGCAGTCTATATAAGACACCACCGCGAATGAGCAAGGGTCGGAGATTTTTCTACGGGGTCGAACAATTTTTCACCAAAAGCATGTGCTGAAGCATATTTTCCTCCAATCTCTCAACCAAAGGGCCTTCCTTTACGAATTCAAGAGAAGATGTAACCCCACGCATTCAGTCTATGCAATTACAAGCTGGAGATACAGTAACCCTTAGCCGCATGGCCCCGGAGGGAAAAGCTTATAATGGGCTTTAGAAAGGCAACAAATTCTACTACAATACAGTCACAAAAGGGATGTTCAGAAACTCACCTCAATGCGCTGTCAAAAAAATGGAACTCAGCTGACATGAATTGGCATAACATTGACATTCCAAAAAGCCAGAAAAGGGAGAAGCCTGGACAAAGAAGAGAAGAT
Source organism: Mucuna pruriens (assembly GCA_025330945.1). Taxonomy (NCBI): domain Eukaryota; kingdom Viridiplantae; phylum Streptophyta; class Magnoliopsida; order Fabales; family Fabaceae; genus Mucuna; species Mucuna pruriens. The sequence continues at coordinate 57,212 of JAENHJ010000192.1, read as the reverse complement.
TAACACGGCAGGTACCAGGTTAGTAAGTCTTCTTCCCCCTACCTTATTAGACTTAGGTTAATAGAACTAGAAAAACCGAATTAAACTGATACATCCTTCCACTGCCAATTTCTCTTCGGTCATGGTCGACTTCATCTCGACCATTGGCTAAGCCTACCCTAGGAAACCATCCCAGAACTACATAGACTTTGAATCCTCGAGTTCGAGGTACGTAGGCAAAGGAGGCACACTCCTCTCAAGTCTATTCCCCCAAACAAAACCATCATCTGTACATAGGATACCATCTCTACCCACATTGAAACCTTAGTAAACCCAAAAGCTAGTCTTAGGTAACTGTTAAGTAACAGGCATGCTGGGGGCACCCTGTGCCCCTGGTGTGTAACCAACTTCCGAACCCATTCATCTGGTTCCAGACCAAACCTTATCCCCCCACCTTGGTTTTCCAGCGTTTCTAATCAAAACGCTGGTGGCAACTCCTCTCGAGGCCGAATTGATTTTGGCCTCCTTCCTTAAATTTTTCCTTTTCGCTTCGTCACAAATCTAGTTGTTACATAGAACACGTACCATTACCGTAGTCGTCATACCTTTCCATTTCCATGAGCCAAATTTCCTTATGCACCTCTTTGTTCCTCGGGACTTCAAAGAGTACCTAGTCGATCAAGTGGGTATAGGACCTATGTTTGGGTAGTGACCGGTTGCTAAGAGGAGACTGTCATGGTACGTTGGCACACTACTTAGTGATTCAACCCCTCAGTCCCTGGCCAATGGAAGAGGAACACTACAACTACTGTAGGCAATTGTCACAGGAAGTTGATCCATGTATCTACACCTTTACATTTCTTTGTATCAAGTTCTAGGTTAATCAATGTAAGATTAATATTCTGTCTTTGTTATGACTGATTTCTGTAGCGTAATCTTGCCTTGCTTAATCACGATTGTGTACAGTAAAGATTAGAGTATGTTAGTTTAGGGGTTGATTGAAACCACTCTAACAACACAATAGATGAATTCTAGATAATCTACATCAATCAAGTGAATATTCCCTGCCAAACTCAAAGCAGCAATTGCGTAAGTCATCAGTTAGTATGGGACGAATGTTCGGGGATTGTCATAAGTAATTGGATTGATGAGAAATCATTGGAATAATAAGAAGCATAATTGAAATCAGGAATAGGAAACATGGATACATGATAAAGTAAATATGTCATAATCATAAGTAGTCTTTAAAGCCTTAGTTCTTTAGTTAGATCTTTATAATTCTTGCAATTAGATTTCGAGTATAAAAACCCCCTTTACAATTCCAGCCGAGTCTACATCCTACATTCCCAAGTCGTAATCTTTATCAAGCTAAACCTTAGAAATATAGGAACCACGTGTCCTTGAGAAGAATGACTTAGGTTGACCCTGTGCTACTTTAGCTTAGGAAATCTAGTATTTTGATAGGGGAAATGATGACTATTCCTTAAGAGAGAGACCGAACTATCAAGGCCTGCAAAGCAGCCCAACCATTAGGGTAAAGTTGGGAATGTGCTACCTCCAACATCCTAAGGATGTCGATAGCAAAGTAGTCGAAGGGTAGAGAGACACCCAAGTCGACGAAAATAGTTTCATACATAAAGATGAAGTCGTCTTCATCTTCCATGGTCACGTGGCACACACGCTATCCAGCAGAGCAATGCATCATATCAAACTTGTCCAAGGTAGATTTCTTCAGCCATGTACCCTCAGCCACCAAAATAGCCACATCGGAGCATGACATGTCAGAACGATAAGTGAGGACTTCCTCACTTACCCATTCATAGTGCACTTCAGTGCGAGGGCAAAGGGCAGAAGGATGAGAGGAAGCCCTCTCAACAACTACGAAAGACTCCGGCATGGCTGCCAGAGCTTCGGAACCAGAGGAACTATAAGATGAAGAAAGAGAAGACGAAGAGGAAAACACAACAATGGAGGTCAACTTACAATCAATCTCGAATTCTTAGGTACTAGACATTTTTGGAGGAGGAAAAAGAGCTTGACAAAGATGCAAAGGAAAAGAAGAGGTCGAGGAAGACAAAGAAAGCCTATTAGAGATAGCAGAAAGGCGACCCAGAGTCACCATGTCGTTATTGATAGGAAAGGAGGAGGCTTGAACGAAGGAGTCCAGAAAACGTATCCCAGCGTGTGCGAGATGCCTGGGAAAACCAAGACGACGCGACATCCCAGGATGACGCATTGAATGTGTCTCAAAACCTAGGAGGCGCAATGATGAAGAAACGACAAAATTCATTCAAAGCAACGTGACATTCTAGAACGTCACATTAATGGCGCCCTTGTAATGTAGGTGTGTCGTGACAGACGCGACCTTTAGGCTCATCAATCCAATGGCCTGCTTCGAAAAACGAATCATGGCCCGTTGTCAAAAGCGGCCTAGTAAAAAAAGGAGAAAGAAAAAAGAAAAAAAAATATTACTCCACTTCTCCCCAATCGAACGAAACCAGAACTTCAAGCCTCCTATGGACACCTGCTCAACAAGACCTTCAAAGAATCTTTATCCATGCCCACTCAAAATGATACCAACATCTTCTCCAAGATGGGCATGAATAAAGAGGGGGCTACTGTAGGACCCCAAATCTGTTCGGCTAGGTGAAAATGACCTAGGTCCAGCCCAATGAAAGGAAGGGACTTCAAGCTAGGCTTGTCTTATAAAAAGGATCCAGACCTGGTCCAATAAGGGGGAAGAGCCGAACTGGCTTACATCTAAGAAAGGCTCTTGGACTCGGCCTAATCTAATCAAAAGAAGGCCCAAAATCCTATGCTAGGAAAGACCTTCAAACTCGGCCCAAGATGGTTCTGATGCAGTGCTAACAGAGTCGGCCAGGTTAGTAAAAAGCCACGGGTTCAACCACCTCAGCAAAGGAGACAAAACCTCACAAATCTCAAGAGGCCCCGAGCCATCAGATCTCTTAAGATCCACAGGGAGCCATTAGATGTAACCAGATCAACAAGAGATGGGATAAGAATCCTACCAATCCCAAAGACATGAATCTCCTGCCCCAATTATATTAGCATAAGGGGACAAAACATGTACAGGTTAGCTACCCCTAAAGTGACTATGAGAGGACGTGCCACGACCTGAGAGAAACGTGCTATGATCAGACATAGGTCCCAAAGAGTATAAACTTGGGGATGAGTGATGCTAACAACCTGGATCAGAAGGTTGAGGTATCCCCACATGGTTAAATCTAACACATCCATGGCATCAACCAGAGCCTATAAAAGGCCTCATTATAAAGAGTAGGGGGGATTTTTAGCTAGTGAAAATTTGCTACTAAGAATTGAGAAAGAGGAATTTAGAGAAGGAAGCACATGAGTTGTGACTACTGCGAATTCCTGGTAGAGAGAACCCACTAAAGCTGAAAGTAGAAGCATCAGCTAGACTTTTGGAGACCAGGTAAGTCTTCCAGAGTCTGAGGGAAAATTCATTCATAACATCAAATAGATAGTCATGCTGTGAGGATTCTCTTCCACCATCCATCTAGCTGACATGTAAGATAGCTGACAGTTAGCTGACATGTTGTCGGCATCAGCCCGAACTGAGTCAGTTTCGGTTCATTCCTTTATACATCATCTCAGAAAACACTTCTTCCATTTGATTGATCCCGGCTCTACCTAGCCGAAGACCACAACATTTGACTCGTTAACCAAATCAATTCCAGCATCCAGACACCCGACTCTGAGTCGATCCTAGCACATAATTGCATCTGGCACCGAGTCGGTCTCGGTCTCGGTCTCGGTCTCGGCCTAGCATGCTTATTGCCAAAACACTTAGTCATTTTAGAAGCCATTCTATATCAGGATGCCTAATAGACAATCCACACTTCTCTATTAAAGTCATTCCCTATCAGGACGCCTAATGGATAGTCCACGCTTCTCTTTGAAAGTTGTTTCGGGTCTGGACGCCTAATGGATAGTCCATACTTCATTTTGAAAGTCATTCAGGATTTGAATACCTAATGGATAGCTCAATCCCCACACTCCCCATGGATGCCTAACGAATAGTCCACACTTCTCTTTGAAAGTCATTCCGGGTCTGGACGTCTAATGGATAGTCCATATTTCATTTTGAAAGTCATTGATAATTTGAACGCCTAATGGAAAGTTCAACCTCCACATTCCCCATGGATGCCTAATGGATAGTCCACACTTCACTTTGAAAGTCATTCCCCATCAAGACGCCTATTGGATAGTCCACCTTCACATTTGTCCCACTGTTCTCCCAGTAGACGCCTAATGGATAGTCTACTTCGTCTACTCTTTTGTCATTCCAGAACTACGTGAACTTTAACTCCTCTAACCAGAAGAGGTACGTAGGAGTAAGAGGTACACTCTTGTCAAGTTATTCATCCTAAAACACCCAAACTCTGCATACATGTCTCTTCATGTAAACTAATCATTTATTGAGAAGCAACAAACATAAAGGTTGTCTAGCTCATACAGTTCGTTAGGGTAACTATCAAATGATAGACGTGTGGGGATGACGCGTTATCCTTGTGCGTAATCGACTCTTTACTCAAACCTTGATTCGTTGGCCGCCTTTATCCTTTTCTGGTTTCCGATGTTCCCTTTAAAATGTTGGTAGCTGAACCTTATCGTGTTCTAATTGTCCCGGTCGATCCTCTCGAATTAATTTGAACCGATTTGGAATTCACAGAATCGATTCCATCCAGAAGATAGATTCGGCTTCCAATGATATGAACAAATTTTATGTCAATATTAATAAAAATTAATGAAATATGTACATTTCAAAATATACTAAAATATGAATAATGTAATTATCTTTTTATTAAGATTGAATTTTAATGCAGATAAGCAAGATAATATGAAATTGTTAAATAATTATATATATATATATATATATATATATATATAAAATTAATTATATTGCGAATATGTAGTATGGTAAGATAGTTGAGAATTGAAATGGTTTGAAGTTATCCGTTTGGAAGAGAATGAAGAGTTGTTTTCAGTTGGAAAGAGACAAACATAATGTAAATAAGTCAATAGTCTAAGTTAGAATCAATACCCATCCATGGTAGATGGCTAATATGGACAAAAGTGTCTTTCGCACTCCGGTTAAGGGAACAAATTCTTGTAAGGCCTTTTTTTTTATATAATTTATCTTTGTCACTATCATTATCATATTTAAATTTAAAAAAAAATTCACAATTTTGTAGCAGAGCTTGTTATACCCCAATTTAGTCATTTAGATTAAAGCACGTTAAAAAAAAAATAAACCTTATGTAATGTTCTAGGTCGTCTACGGGGAACCAAATCAAATAATAAATACGGGTTCAAGTTACTAATATAGTCACCAAAACTCACCCTATACATTTATCACTTTTAATAATATTTATAATAAAAATATTATTAATAAAATTTTACAACATTATTCAAATATAATATTTACTAAAAACATTACAAAAATTAATAAACAATATTTTTTTATATTTTCGTAACTTTTTTAAAAGTCATGTATGTTGATGGTAAATCTGCATCACACTGGATTCCTCATGGAAAATATCTCCTAGCGAACACTCCCAATTTATGGAGTCTAGTACATATGTATAAATCATGCATAATGGCCCCCACCCATGCAGGAAGAGACGAACGATAAAAGGCAAGCATAGTAGACTCTAGTCCACACTCTTTTCAATTCTATTCACCTCTCGAGACTAACTTGGACTTTGAAATCTTAAAAATAAATAAATAAATAGACTTGAAATCTTAAAAATAAATAAATAAATAAATAAATAAATAAATAAATCACGTGTAGCTAGGAGAGTTTTGCATCCATGAATTCTCCTTTATACCTCAAAAATATTCGATTCCTTATTCGTTTGTGTGTGGGTTTGTGTAAGAAAAGATATTAAATGATATGGATGTAATTTATATTAATTATTATATTATTTAATAATTTTTTATAAAATACAAATTTTATTAATCTAATAGTTATATTACAAATTTCTTTTATATATCTTATATATAAGATTTTATTAAAATTAAAAAGTAATAAAAAAATTTAATTATTTATATTTTGATATATTTTGAAATATATATATTTTGTTAATTTTGATAATATAAACTAAGTATTAAATAATTTTAGATTAACATAAAAATTTATATATATATAATTTATGTAAAAATTACTTTAAATTTAACTATTAAATCAATAAAATTCTTATATATATTATCATTATTACAGTGTAGACTTTCTAATCGATTAAAAAATTATCAATTATAATATTATCGTAAATTCAAAAGATATAAAATGTAAGAATTTTTTAAAATGGGATACTGCACGGCCGTAAAAATAAAAACTTTTTATATGGGATGCAAACGGAACCAATCTAAAAAGTAATTAATTTACAACAAAATGAATTAATAAAGCCTCAAAAGAAACGAAAGGAAGAAGCAAAGTGGATGGAATTGCAACAATTCAAGAAAAGAAAGAAGCAAGTCAGTGATACTATTACAGTCATTGATACAGCAGCTAACCACGAAAGGCGAATTCAGTCTCTTTCTCGTTTCCTTTCTTGTTTAACCCTAGTAGTAGTGTCGTCGCTTACACCACTATGCACCACCATTGAAGTCAACATTGTCTTTCACAAACAACCAAAATCTCATTCTTATTCTATCCATGAATAGATGGATACTATTGTTTAACAATATTATAACAATAAAGTTAACATATTTCTTAATTCACACAAAATATCACACATTGCATTTCTTATCCTTATAAAAGTACACATGCCTGTACTACCATACAGATAAGTTACAAAAATAAAGTATACTAATGTTGGTTGGAACCACATATCTTCCACTAAAATTAAAATTTAATTTACATGTAAATAATATAATTGTAACATTAAACAATAACATTTAAAAATATTTAAACCAAATAACAAGGTAGCTTTAAGAATCAAACATTATTAATAGAATGAAATAATTAAATAATAAGGATAAGAAACACTACTAGAAATTTAAATTTTGCTACAAAATAATTGTGGCTAATTTTAAAATAAATAGTTATTTTGTAGCTAATTTTTAGTAAAAATAACTAGCTACAAAATTACTATAATATTAATTGGTAGCATGAAATAAATAGCAAATTAGCTAAGAAAATAATCTTAGTTAATTTGTAGTTATTTTCTAGCTAATGTGTAGTAATAAGAAGTATAAATGAATATAATTTAAATTTAGCTAGAAAAAATAATATTCTAGTTAATTAATAGTTAATTAGATAGGATTTAACTATTAATTTAAATGGTAACTAAAATTAATAATAAAATAAAAAAATTTTGTAGTGAAAAGAATATTTAAAAGGGAAAAAAAATGCAATGTATGAATACAGGAAAATAAATGGCCAAAAATAGACATTAAAAAATGGAAGAGTAGTAGTTAAATCCAAAAGCCCTCATTTATCACTAAATTAAGTCCGCATCATTTCGCATTAACTTCTCCCTACACCAAATCTGTTGTGGTTAAACCAAAACAATACACTCTTAGATTTGCTATCAAGCAAGAATCATTGTCAAAGGCTTGCATACCCAGCCATGCACTCACCTTTGAGCCACCACAAGCCTCATCACCATCAAACCTCATCCATTCTTGTATGATGAGTGTGTTTTAGAAGAGACGAAGAGATGGGGAAGTTGTTAAAGGCCATGAGTTGGCAAGGGAGAAATTGAAATGAGTAAACAAGAAAAAAAATAAAAAAAATAAGCAAGAAAGTAAGAAAAAAGAGAAGAAACATGTGTCACAACTGAACCTTGTTTTCTTAAAATATATAAATATATATAGATATATAGATGTGATTTTTGACTTTGATCCTTCTTGGTGTAAAGCTGATATTCGTTTTTATGTGACAATATTATAGGTGCCAGCCAAAGTATGTTTGTTTTTCATGTCTATGTAATAGTTTACTGACAGAACAAAAATATTTTTTTTAAATCAAAAACAAATTATGAAACCCAGCTGCTTTTGCTAAAATGTAAGTGTAAACCGATGTGAGCTAAGAATTTGTTTTTTTCAACACAAACAAAAGCACATAATGGTAAAATACAATTATTTGCAATAAATATGTTAGTGATGTCATTTATTTTTGCCGGTAATAAAACAATTGCGTATCCATATTCGATTAGGGAGTAATAAACAATTTAAATTTATTTTTTAAGTGACCAATGGGTAATAATAAATAAGAATATTTAATAATTTAACTTAAATAGTTGAGTGGGTGGCGTGTGGATAATTTAAGCCTTTAAGGACGAGTGTAGGTTGATAGAGCCACGTTGGAACTTTGTCTAGATGCCGCAGTAGTCACAAGTTAACAAGTCTTCAATTCAGAATTGAATATTGCAGTAAATGTATTTATTTTTTAATTACCATAATGAGGGTATTTTGCTCCTTGGTGGAACTTCATGTATCTACAAATTTCGGTTTCGACGGGCTATGCAACTAAATTTCTCCTTCAAGTTTCATATTTTTATGATGTTTGATTTGATTTTATAATAATTATTTTAAAAATACATTGACATATGTTTATGATGGAATTATTCGTACATTACCATTAAACTTTAGAATTATGCAATGTAAACTTTAGAATTATCATTGCATAATTATCAAACTGAAAAATGGTTTAAACTAACAAATGACTTATTTTATTTTGGATTGCTATCTAATAACATTAGATTATATTATTTATACCTTTCAATTTATCATGTACATCTCCTTTTCTTTATTTTTATCTTTTGTATAAAATAATAATAAAAATTAAATTTTTTTATCTATCTTTATTATTTTTAAAATTTTATTTTTCACCTCCACCTCTATTATTCTTTGAACTCTAATTTTACATTTCATCATCTTTAAACCCTAATTTTATAATTTATCTTCATATTTATTATTCTTTACCCCAAGGTACTTCGTTGTCTTGTATTTTTGTTTTAATTGTGCATAATTTATATGTATTCTATCATAATTGTCTTTCTAGAATTTTATATCTACTCGATAAAGTATGTTATAGAACTAAGTTTTTGTTTTGAAACTGTCTTTTCGAAAATTTATACTTATCCAGAAAATAAATTATAGAACTTGCTTTTTTGAACAAATATAAATTTCTGAAAAGTAGTTATGATATTATTTTCTAATACACCTTTATTTTTCTTCCTTTCTTGTTTATAAACTAATATATAATTTAATATACGTAATTGATGGAATGCTACTTGTTTTCATAGCTATCAAGACACAAACTTGTTCTCGTCAGAAAAGGAACACTCGACATGAAAAACACAAGTAGGAGGAACTAACGACAAACACATGAATAGAAGGTGCAAATGAATAAATAGGCTTAAGCAGGTGTGAAAGAGTAGATAGGCTTCAGAGAAAAATTATTTCTAGAAAAAAAATGAAGTAAACAAAATGCACAACTATACGAAATAAAATTAATAAAATATAAGAATATTGAGGTAAATTTATATTAAAAAATGTAATAAATAATTAGGAGGTATAAATAACAAAATAGGCAACATCTTAGGCTTATTGGGCCAAGATATTGATAAATAAAAAATTAATCTCTAAAATTTGTTTATTTCCCATCGTACAAATTTAGTTGAACGATAGAATACACTAAATATAAATCGAAATTAAATTTAAAACAATCGCTATTTTTTTGTTTTATGATCTGAGACTCTAATTAAAGAATATATGAATTATTTAAAACCAAAGGTTGAGATTATATAAGTAGGAGGAAAATGCGTGGATATAATCAACATCGTATTCTTTGTTTGGTGGGAAACTGACTGAAAGGGAAAAAAAGTTGTGCGGTGCATGGACGTGGATGTAGGCGAAAGATACAGTGCAAAAGATGATGTTGCCTGCACGTCGTTTAATTTGTTGTTTTGCAAGGTAAGTTCAAAAGCGAAATTTACACCACCTTAGACTATACTTCTACACCACGAAGCCCCATTATTCCATCTTCACCTAACTCATCCCACAAAACTCATATGCACGCTGTTTCTGCCTTTTTCTTCATCATCTTAAGGAAATTGATCTCCCCTTTGACACTACAAATTTTATTGGGGGAAGAAAATGACATTAATTGCCTCATTATTCCCAATTGTTAACCCCACCATTTTCCTCATCATGCAATTCCTGATTTTATGTTAGGATTGAGAATTAATATGGTGGAGTTGGTATTTGGTTGAAGAAAGCATGGTATGCACCGTTTGGGACTTCTTTTTTTAAAAAAGAAAAAGATTTGTCAAGCCTTTTTAATTCAATGTAGCTGCTCGAAAGTAGAGTTTTGTTTATTATAATACTTTTTTCCAATTTTAATAGAATTGTGTTTTGTGGAAAATATTCCTGATTTATAGAAAAAAAAATATAGTTAAATTATATTTTTAATTATTTATTTTATTGTAAAAATTTGTTTTATTCTTTATTTTAAAATATTTATTTTGATTTTTTAATTCTTAAATTTGATTTGATGTTTTTCTTATAAAAGAAAGATATTTTTTAATTTTGAAATATAATTTTAAATATTTTTTTATTAATTTAAAATGTAAAATTTGTTTTTCTTTTTAAATTCATATACATAAAAATTATGAAATTTAACTAATATTCAAACTAAAAAATCATAAATATAATCAAAATTAAAAAAAAGTTATACAAACAATTACCACTATTTTAATATTATAATTTTTTAGATAAAAGACAAACTGCGTAAGAAAATATTCTAATTCTCCATTCGGTTTGATATAAATTAATAAAATATTAATAATATATTCGAATGTGTGATATCTATATACGTGAAATCTTAAAAATATTAATAAAAATAAAAAATTATAGTTTATAAATAGTTATACCATATACCATCTAACACGTGAGTTAATTGACAATTATTTTACATTAATTAGTGATATGTAATCTTTAGTTTTAATTCTAGATATACAGTTACGATAAATATTTGAATTAAAAATTTTATCATTCATAATTATTATACTTGATTCGAGTAGTATGATATCTAATAAATAATATTGATGATCTCATTTATTTATAAAAGATAAAAAATAATTTTTAGAGTAATTTAATGTCTCTCATATATTAACAAAATCAATCATTGACTTTTATAAAGAAAGGCAAAAAAATCAAAACATTTTCCTGGCGAATAAGATGTAATTTGCTTTGCTGCACGGAAGATAACGTCCTTGATTCATTAATTTTATAAAATTTGGGATAGTGGAGACTACTACGTAGGTACAATCTGTCATGTGATACAAATTCAAATCAAGCATTTCAACGCAAGTGAGGTTAGTGTAACCTCATTAAAAATATAACTAAATAATAAATTTAAAATCACATTTTAATAAAATATGTGATTTTATATTTATTATTTAATTATACTTTTTACCTTCATTATAGATGTCTACCACGATATATTTGTATGTCACACAGAAATAGTAATAATAAAGGTAAAGAGTTAATATACAACAACATTCATTCTCTTAGTCTTTAAAGTAATAATTTGTATCACTTTGATGTTAAAAGATTTTTGTCTAATATAAATCAGTTATTGTAGGGATGATATTTTTTATAAGTAGGATAAATTTGTCAGTATATGAACATTTTGGATGGACTTAGTTATACCTAGGTGTACTTTCGAAGACTAAAATAACATAAGTTATTGCATTTAGATAATAGTCAATAGATTGTGTATATTAACTTTTACACCAAAAACAAAACTTTAAAGATAAATCATAGTAAAGTTCTGAAAAAATTGTGAATTTTTTACCTGTTTACTTTTCTCAACAAATACGGTATTCATTGTTTTATTTTAAACTTATACATGTCTCCCTCTATATATGAAAGAGGGTTAGGGCCCTCGAAGAAACTATAGAAACATAATAAGACACGAGATCTCCACGACCCGGCAAGATCTTTTCATAACTTAAATACCGATAATAATAGTATTTCTAAAATAATTTAATTTTTATGCACCCTAGAACTAAATTAATTATATAATTTTTAAGATAATTATTATAAAAATTAACAAATTTAATAATTTATTCTTTATAAATTTTAACTACGCCAATAAAATCTAAATAAGAAGAAATTTGACTGTTTGTATATTTAAATGGTGGGATTAGCCAAAAATATTTCAAAAATATTGAGACACATTTGAAAGGTTTAATTTCACTAGCATTAGAAACACACTTGTCACAGATCTCAGTATTTCATATAATATGTCTTCAAATCTCAATTAAGCTGTAAGTGTTTACTTGTTAATGATAAAATTCAAGAGAAGTAGAGAGCACGTGTGATTGGCACTCATTGAAGAAGTTATATTGGGTATTTGTTGGATTCAATCAAAGAATTAGAAACCTTTTGATTTCAAGCGTTAGTTGCGAGAAGAACATCACCAAAATAATTATAATAAGCACAAATCGGATCTTGATGCATTGGCCATTATTTGGGCGTCGGCAATGTGCAAAATATGATTTATAAAATGATAAAATCTTATACCCCAACTCTCGTACACGGATACAACTGGCCCTATAGAATGAACAAAACATTAATTTATCAAGTACCATACTTTAAAACAACATCTGAACCAACAATAGTGACTAAGAATAGCATAATAGCATTAAAATGAAAAAACAAAACAAAAAACAAGTATAATGAAATCAGTGGTCATTGGTTAGTCCCTAGTTTGAGATGAAAACCAAAGTAAATGGTGGATAAATTAAAAAATCATATCAAACCAACCAATCTTGTTCTAAAAGCTCAAACCCCATCGAACCAAACCACCAAAATAATAATAAAAAAGTGGGATGAACACAAAATGATTCCAATGAGATTTTTTGTTTTTGGCACGTAGCTTTCAAGATCTCCTTGTGGGTATACGTTGAAATCTTGGCTTGGCGTGAAGAGATGGACTCTAATACATGCTATTACTCCACGTCATCATAGCATCCAACACCTTTAAACCCAAGAACCTCTCTATTCTCCTCTCACCTTCAATCCAATTCACAAACCAACTCCCCAAAATCTTTCACTTTCTCTGTTTTTGCTCTGTTTTCCTCTGTTCCTCTCTGTTTTTCTCTCATTATCACACATAAAAATGGAGGGTCTTATTCCATTTGTGTACAAAGCTATAATGCAATACAAGAATGGGAAACAAGGACCTATCGTTTCATGGCTTTGTGAGTCACCTTCTTACTCATACATGAAACTTGCGGGTGACTCGGGTCGGTTTCAAGCCTCTGCTTCTTCTCTGTTTGGGTCAGATTATGGGTTTTCTTCTTCACCATCCTCCAAGCCTACTACTTCTTCAACCCAAATCATAGTTTCTTCTGGGGTTCAATCGCCACGCCGGCGCTTGAATTCACCTAGAGTTTCAAGATGAACATCTTGACCAACATGATATGGTATATGAATGTAATAACTATTTTTATTAAGTGTTCAAGTTTGTCTTTTCAAATGGTTCAAGTTTGGGTCCTAGTTTGAACTTGCAAGCATGTGGATAACAAAAGGAGTCCTATGCTTGCATGGTTGTATTGTGCAATTGTAAATATTTGTTATGATGCTTATGAAGATGTATGTGTTTCATGGCCAAAGGGTCATTTATATTTTGTGGTGTTAGAGGGGGGAATGTAAAGTGAAATGGATGTGTTTCTTGGCCTAAGGGGTCATGGAAACTATGAATTTGTAGAATAATTAGATTGCAATTTGTTGTTTTATTTTGAGTTTTGATTTTTATTCTCTGAGGTGTGTTTCTTATATTTTATTGTCATTCAAATTTCTGTGCATGTCATAAGAATCAAAAAGAGAGTATATATTATTTGGGAATGTTGAAACTATCATGTCAATCAGCTAATACTTTTTGTCAAACCTTTTTGGTCATTATCATCTAACAAGATTTGCATAAAAAAATGTTTCAACTATTTAATTATATCTGGTTTGGTGGATGATGGCGTGTACAAAGGGAAATTGTCTTCTCAAGTTGGCTCGCTGTATATATGCATGTCTTGAAGTTTCAACTGTAAACCTAATTCCACTTGAAATTTTTGCCTGTGATGATTAATATCCAGTTTCGTTTTGCTTCTTGGTTGATTTGAAACTATTTACTCCAATAATCTTGATTTTCCTTTACGAATGAGAGATCAAAATTCAAATTCTCCTTCACGTAATTATCATCATTTTAGAACAGTAAACACTACATACAATCTTGCTATCTTTTGTCAGCTTAATGACTGTTTCTTTGATCGTGACATGACGTGGGAGCAATGAATTTTAGTATTGGTTTTATTGAAAGATAAAAGCTTATTTTTGAAAAAATTAACTTAAAATATGTTTTTAATTCTCATAAATATCATTAAATTTGTTTATAGTTTTTAATTTATTTTGGTTCATATCAATTTTCATAAATTTTATTTTTTTAAAATTAATGTCTATAACTGTTTAATGTGATATTTATAAATATGTTATGAGAATGATATTTTGAAGTAACACGTAGTATAATAATATTAAAGAGTTTAAAGGTGATATGATAATAATATAAAATAATTTTATATTGTTATTTATAAATTTATATAATTTTTAAAATATTTATTATAAAAAGTTAATAAATTATTATATATGATAAATTTTATTTAGGTAATCATGTAAAATTATTTTAAATTAGTTACACATAATCTATTTTTTATATAAGAATAATAGATATTTTTAAGCTTAGCAAAATTACAAAATATAAGTGAGACGGTTCATGAGCGTGGACCAGCGTTGGCATGCATGCGGATTTTCATGAGGGAATCCCGTGTTCACACTTTCTATCACCATTAAATTTGTTCTTCTCACGCTCTCAACTCTTAATTTGCAAAGACAGAGATGAATGATGGTAAGAAAAAAATAGAAAATGATAAATCAAAATTTTATATATTAATGTCAATGATTTTTTTAGTGAAAATTTCATTATTTTTAATATTTATTACATAGAATTAACCTTTGTCATTTGAGTTTAACACAATAGATGTTCATAAACAAAAAGAAAAAAGACAACGTAACAAAATTGAAAATTTTGGCTCAAAAAAACATGCCCACCCGATGGCCCACTCCATATATTATACAAGGAGCAAATATGGAGTAGAGAAAATCATCCTAGAATTCCCAAACTTTAGTCTCTCATACTCTCTTTCCTATTATATTTCTCCTAAGTTTTAAAATTATCTAAGAGCACTTCGAAGCATTTACTAAGGCTCAAGGCATAGTGTAGAAACCAATAAAGCCTCAAACCATTATTGGTTCTCTATTCCTTATTCTTTATGCTTTCTTTAGTCTTTCTATATTCTTACCATGTGTATAAGTAACTAAATTATCTTTTAGAAGTTATGGTGTAATTTGTGTTTGAAAACCTTCAATCTTACTTTGCAAATTTCTATTTTTCTTCTCCTCTCTTATTAAATTGTTTTATTATTTCAATATGATTGTAAACCAATGATAATCTTTTGCATGTTGAAATTCACTAATTATTGGTAATGAACCATAATTAGTTGGTGGACTTATAAAACAATTGGATATAGAGAAATTGCATGACTGATCTTTTTCTTTATATTTTTTAATTTAGTTAATTATTAATAAATCTCTATATTCTTAATGCTTGTTTGAGTGTGTGTCTCTATACAACTAACTAGGAACCATCCTAGGGTAGAAAATATTGGAAATATTAGACCAAGGTTTCTCCTAATATAATTAAGAGGTAAAATCAATAACAAGAAGAGATAGATTCAAAAAGTCACATGAAATTAGCATGGAAGAGGATAAGCATAGATAAAATCACATCCCTTAATTTGAATTTAAATTCTAAATTATTTATTTTCTTCTTTAAAAATAGTATTTTTAAAAATGAGTGTTCATAACATATACAGCAGAATAAAGAAATCTATTTTGAGTGTAAAATATACTACAACATATAATCAGGAAAAATCATAATTTGTGTACTTGGATATCAATTCTTGAAACCTTCAAAATTTTCTTCAATTGTATGAAGAATCTACATTGTATCAATACTAGGAGGAGTCTTTCCTATCAATTATTTGATCAATAGCACCACATAAAATAAAGTAACATTTAATGATTTTTAAATTGTGAGAGAAGAAAAATGATTAAGATGAAAATGTCTTTTAACTCCTATTTTTTCATTATTTATTTTACATCAAATATTCTATGGATACAAACTTTTTGATACATCAAATTCTTTTTTTTTTATTCGGGACCGCAAGAATTATTTATTTTAATTTTGATTCTTATACCCATAATAAGTATTGGTATTGATCCAGATTTTATTTTTTCATTTTTGGCTCACAAGGTTGAAGCTATTCTATCTAATTATTTATAGATAGTTTTCATGAATAAATGAAAACTCTAAAAATAGAAATAAATCCTATATGCAATACTATATATATATATATATATCCTTTGTATTAATTACAAAAAAATGAGTTTGAATTGTAATTGAAATATGCTTGTTGATGCATTTTGGAATACACTTAAGGGCAAGTGTTATCCCAATAGTAACAAGGACTTGAGTCCAGATATTGTACCTATAGGAATTAGTGTAAGTGATTACTATTTTTAGGAAATTCTTATATAGTTTAGGCAAACCAAGTTTTAAGAGTTTGAGAAGTAATTTATTTAAGAAGAAAATAAAGTGAATAAAGCACGTAATTTATAATTTAAATTCAAATTAAAGGGTGTGATTTCATCTATGTTTTTCCTCTTCAATGATAATTTCATTCGACTTTATGAATTTATCCCCCTTGTTATTGATTTTACCTCTTAATTATGAAAGAAAAGATAACACATGAGAACAGGAGTTGAATTATGTGTGTAATTTTTGAAAGTTTTCCGCAAATATGAAGGATTTAAAACACAATTTGATATGATCAATAGTTTCATTATCTTCCATTTTAAACAATTCATATTTGTTTACTAGAATGCTAATTTTAGAGTGTCCCACATTTCTTTGCATAACTTGCAACTGTGGACTTTCTCATATTCTGATTCGGTTAATGCACACATGAGAAAGTTTAGAAGGTACCTTGTCTTCTATTCTTCATTCCATAAAGATCTTAGAATCTCTACTCCTTCTTTATTGGTAAGGATATAATTGTCATTTTCAACTAGATACCACATGTCAATGTGACATGCATCAAAGAATGACATCATTTTTTATTTCCAATAGTTGTAGTTTTGGCCTTTGAATAGAGGAGGTCTATTCACTCTGTGTCCTTCTATTTCCATAGCTTTCAGAATCATTTCTCCTATATTGTTAAATGCTCACCTCCTAGAGGATGAGCTTTCATACCAATTGAAGGAAAAGATAACACACAAGAATATGGGTTGAATTATGTGTGTGATTTTTGAATGCTTTTTGCAAATCTAAAAGATTTAAAACATAGTTTGATATGATTGTCCAAAGGGAATATCCAAACTGATCGTCTAAAGAAGTATAGAAATAAAAGAGTGGAGGTAAGAGAGAAAAATACACAAAAATTATATTGATTCACTCTTTCAATTAAGCTACATCCAGTCTCTTCAGTACAAAGAAATTTCGCTAAGTCTACCTATCTTACAAACAAGTATTCTCCACCTCTCCAGGTATTACAACCCTTGTAATATACCTGATTACAAGTAAACCAAGTGTTCTTTGTTACTTAGCCTCTTCAGGCTATCACACTAGCTCAGTAGAGTTTTGCAACAAACACTACTCACACAATGAATGTATTACAATATAATTCACAAAAACTTAGCTTTGCTGAACTAAGTAAGCTATATAAAGAGTGAAAGAGTGTCATACAAAAGCAACTTTAAAAGCGTAAGAGTGTATCACGTTATTTGAGCTTTTCGTTCTTTTTTTTCATGTTCTCTTCTCTATTCGAGATTGATCTATCCTTTATTATAACATGTGAAAATTTGAATGTTGCTTGTGTATGAGGAGTGGTTGAGTCAACATTAAGTGTCACAATTTTGATTTTTGCCGAGTTTCTACAAAGGCTCTTCTTTTTTTGAAGACAAAGAAGATTGTGTTAGGAAAAAGTTGTTTTTCTCTTAATTTTAATGTGTTGTCATCTGTTTGACGAGAGAGGAAGCTTTTGTTGGTTCCTTCTGAATGGACTTATGATTTGGGCTTCCTTGTGTCAGACTTGACTTGTAATATAAAATATTTGTTGCTGTTTTTCGTCAATCTGATAGCTTAACACATTCTCAAACAATATATTTGATAGAATTTGAACGTTGGATTCATGATATCAAGTATATTTGAAATAAATGATTCACGTGATAAGTTAGATAACTAAAGCAACTTTTTAAGCGTTTATGAGATATATTTCCTTATTTGAACAATGTAGTCATTCCACTTTCCGGACAATCTCTCCATAGGATAGTAAGAACGTCTTTGGATGCTGAGTTCACTTATGAATATTGGGAATGTCAAAGTACATCCTTTGGACAATAAATGTGTTTATGGACACTAAGCTCCTTATTGATGTAATAAATGAACTTCTTTTAAAGTTAGTTTATCTTAAATGAATGCATTTCAACCTTTAAGTCCAATAACTTGTTGTTCTTTTGAAATCTAGAGAATAATGGTTAATCATAATATATTATCTATTTCTATAATGTTTGTTATCATCAAAACATTCGGGTTATTTTGGACACATAGACTCATGTTGCAACAAATTCTATTAGGAGACCTTGATATAAAATATCATTTGTATAAAATATTTGCACCAAATATTTGCAAATAAATATTTGCACTAAATATTTATACTAGATATTTGTATCAAATATTTGCACCAAATACTCGAATCAAATATTTACATAAAATATTTGTTATCAATTATTTTGACAAATATTATTGTGGACAACTTCTATGTCAATAAGGATACCTTATTTATAGTTATACTAATTATATTATTGGTGCTAACAAAAAATATAATAATATTTCACAAAGAAAAATTTATTTGTTTAAATTAAATTCTCTAATTTAATTTATCGAATAAATTAATTTCTTTAGTAAAGATTGACACATTAGTTTGTGTGTAACCTTGTAGATTAATACTAAGCTAGTAATAAATCAAATTAATTTATTAATCAAGGTAGGTGTCTAGCAATTCTCCCAAACTTCCAAATAGTATGAAGTGATATATTTTATTTTAAAGAATCAATAGAAGAATAACGTAATATTTCCTTCCATCATTTATAACTCTAGTTAATTTTAGAGTATGATATAAAAGTCAAACTCTAATAAATTAACTCATATTTATTCATTAATGACTTAAGAAACTCTTTTTTTCATTCATTCAATTGCCTTTGTTAAGGTCTCAATTTTATCATAGACCTTCAAACTCATTATCGAGAGTTTTCCATCTTGATTAATCATTAATTCTACAAGTATTTAATTATATACAATGTCCACTCAACTAGTGTTCTAAGGCATTAGGCATTTAAGATTAAAATAGTTAAGCAGACCACTATATTAAAATGAGTAGTGTATGTAATACAATTTCTAATATCCCTTTCATAGGGTAAATATCTAAGCCTTAAAAAAGGAAATAAGGAAACTATATCAAGAAGATATAGAGAAAATAAGTGTCACATCAGAAAAGATACAGGAAAATAGTAATATATTTAACACTCCCCCTCAAGCTGGAGCATATAAACTATATGCTCCAAGCTTGGAACATATAACTTGTATCTGTGGTCCCCTTAAAGATTTAGTGAAAATGTCAACAAGTTGATTACTAGAGTTGACAAATTCTGTACATATTTCTTTGGCCAACAACTTCTCCCATACAAAGTGATAATCATTCTCAATGTGTTTGGTTCTCTCATGAAATACAGGATTAGAAGCAATATGAAGAGCCGCTTGATTATCACAATACAGTTTCATTGGTTGGACATCAACAAATTTCAATTCTTGAATAAGCTGTTTTACCCATATCAATTCACAAGTGGTTGAAGCCATAGCTCGATATTTTGCTTCAGCCCTAGAACGAGCAATAGTATTTTGCTTCTTACCTTTCCAAGAGACCACATTTCCCCCAATAGATATGTAAAAACCTGTAGTAGATTGTCTATCAATGGGAGATCCTGCCCAATTAGCATCACAATAACCTGATATATGAGTGTCTCCCTTATCCTTATATAGCAAACCCTGTCTAGGTGTCTTCTTGATATATCTAAGGATACGGAGGACTGCTGCCCAATGATCAACACAAGGTGCTTGCATAAACTGACTTACAACTCCCACTGCAAAGGAGATATCAGGTCTAGTGATAGTGAGGTAAATGAGTTTTCCAACTAGTTTTCTATACTTCTCTGGTTCAGAGTAAGGCTCGCCATGTTTTACCATTAGCTTCATATTTGGATCCATGGGACTGTTGTCACAACCTGGATTGTGACGGTAAGCTGGGTAGGCCGAGACCAAGTCGGCCACAAAGGAGTCGCCACCGGCGTTTTGGTTTAGGGAACGCCAGGAAACCTAACGGAAAGGCTGGTCTTGAATCAGGAATATGGGTTCGGGAGTTGGTTACACGCTAGGGGCATAAGGGCCCCCAGCATGTCTATCACTTGATAGTTACCCTTAGCTAGCTATATGGGAAGAGGGATGGTGCTTGTATTTGGGTTGTGTTTTTGGTCTAAGTCTTGGGAAGGGGGAGGTTCAGGTAAGGTGTGCTTGGGTTTTGGGATTTAAGATTTGAGGTTTTTTGAGGTTTTTGACTTAATAGAGGTATGCCCTCTAGGCCTACGTACCTCGGCTTTAGAGGGTCAAAGTCTACGTAGTTCTGGGTGAGGATGTTGCTAGAAAGGGTGAGGCCGGTCAATACCAGCTTTTCTATGGGAGAGGTCCGAGAGATTTGGGAGGCTTGGGAGGCTTGGGAGAGGTTTGAGAGATTTGGCTTAGAGTTTCTGCCCGGAAAAATTGCCCTTCTCCTCTTCATTTTGAGGCTTTTTATAGGCTTGGGATTGGGCTGGTGGTGGCCCCATATCCCTTGATTCTCTCCTGGTAGGTGCTAAGTCAGTTGCAACTACCTTCCAAGATATTATTTTATGAGTAAAGGTGGGTCCCGGAAGACTCGGTCCCGGACAGTTTTTGGGGTACAACAATTTCCCTCTTTATTTGTGCTTTTTCAAAAAGAACGTGATCTTTTGGATAAGCATAAATAAAGATAGAGACTGGATTGGTTGAGCCGGGGTGAAGGCTTATGACGGTGGTCCCAGTATGAGCTGACTAGTTGGCGCTTGAATTTGCAATATTGTTTGGTAGCAAGCAGGGTACACATGGCTAGTGCCTGTGCCCTTCCCAATGTCTCGGGTGAGCGGGCACACACCGGCTGGTACTCAAGCTCGAAAAAGTATCCGGCAAAGAAGGGTACACACCTGGTACCCAAGCCCTCCAAATTTCAAAAGGTATTTGGCAAGTAGACAAGGTACACACTGGTTGGTACTCAAGCCCTCCAAATTTCAAAAAAGTACTTGGCAGCGCACAAGGTACACACCTGCTGGTACTCAAGCCCTCCAAGTTTCAAAAGGTATTTGGCAGCAGACAAGGTACACACACTGGCTGGTACTCAAGCCCTCCAAATTTCAAAAAGTACTTGGCGGCAGGCAAGGTACACACTGGCTAGTACTAAGCCCTCCAAGTTTCACACCAAGATTTGGCAGCAGGCAAGGTACTCACTGGCTGGTACTCAAGCCCTCCAAATTTCAAAAAGAGTACTTGGCAGCAGGCAAGGCACACACTGGCTGGTGCTCAAACCCTCCAAGTTTCACACCGTTATTTGGCAGCAGGCAAGGTACTCACTGGCTGGTACTCAAGCCCTCCAAATTTCAAAAAGAGTACTTGGCAGCAGGCAAGGCACACACTGGCTGGTGCTCGAACCCTCCAAGTTTCACACCGTTATTTGGCAGCAGGCAAGGTACTCACTGGCTGGTACACAAGCCCTCCAAATTTCAAAAAGAGTACTTGGCAGCAGGCAAGGCACACACTGGCTGGTGCTCAAACCCTCCAAGTTTCAAAAAGTACTTGGCAGCAGGCAAGGCACACACTGCTGGTGCTCAAACCCTCCAAGTTTCAAAAAAGTACTTGGCAAAGAGGCAAGGCACACACTGGCTGGTGCTCAAACCCTCCAAGTTTCAAAGAGTACTTGGCAGCAGGCAAGGCACACACTGCTGGTGCTCAAACCCTCCAAGTTTCAAAAAGTACTTGGCAGCAGGCAAGGCACACACTGGCTGGTGCTCAAACCCTCCAAGTTTCAAAGAGTACTTGGCAGCAGGCAAGGCACACACTGGCTGGTGCTCAAACCCTCCAAGTTTCACAAAGTACTTGGCAGCAGGCAAGGCACACACTGGCTGGTGCTCAAACCCTCCAAGTTTCAAAAATTACTTGGCAGCAGGCAAGGCACACACTGGCTGGTGCTCAAACCCTCCAAGTTTCAAAAAGTACTTGGCAGCAGGCAAGGCACACACTGGCTGGTGCTCAAACCCTCCAAGTTTCAAAAAGTACTTGGCAGCAGGCAAGGCACACACTGGCTGGTGCTCAAACCCTCCAAGTTTCAAAAAGTACTTGGCAGTAGGCAAGGCACACACTGGCTGGTGCTCAAACCCTCCAAGTTTCACAAAGTACTTGGCAGCAGGCAAGGCACACACTGGCTGGTGCTCAAACCTTCCAAGTTTCAAAAAGTACTTGGCAGCAGGCAAGGCACACACTGGCTGGTGCTCAAACCCTCCAAGTTTCACAAAGTACTTGGCAGCAGGCAAGGCACACACTGGCTGGTGCTCAAACCCTCCAAGTTTCACAAAGTACTTGGCAGCAGGCAAGGCACACACACTCTGGTGCTCAAACCTCCAAGTTTCAAAAAGTACTTGGCAGGCAAGGCACACACTGGCTGGTGCTCAAACCCTCCAAGTTTCAAAAAGTACTTGGCAGCAGGCAAGGCACACACCGGGCCTGGTGCTCAAACCTCCAAGTTTCACAAAGTACTTGGCAGCAGGCAAGGCACACACTGGCTGGTGCTCAAACCCTCCAAGTTTCAAAAAGTACTTGGCAGCAGGCAAGGCACACACTGGCTGGTGCTCAAACCCTCCAAGTTTCAAAAAGTACTTGGCAGCAGGCAAGGCACACACTGGCTGGTGCTCAAACCCTCCAAGTTTCAAAAGTACTTGGCAGCAGGCAAGGCACACACTGGCTGGTGCTCAAACCTCCAAGTTTCAAAAAGTACTTGGCAGCAGGCAAGGCACACACTGGCTGGTGCTCAAACCTCCAAGTTTCAAAAAAGTACTTGGCAAAGGGCAAGGCACACACTGGTCTGGTGCTCAAACCCTCCAAGTTTCAAAAAGTTTTTTTGGGTTGTTATTATATTTTTGTAAAGGGCAATTTTAGGTTTTGTGTGAGGTGAATGGGGTTAAAACGGGCCGGCTTTTATGCGTGGGTGGCTGATATGGATGTTATGTATGCGAGGATGGCCGAGATGAAGACGCTCGCGAGGAGATAGTGAGATGGAGACAGTCTACGTTGGGGCTACTGGATGGAGACGCCTGTATGGGATGGCTGGGATGGAGACGGCCTATGTGATGGCGAGATGGAGGCGCCTACGCGGATGGCTGAGTTGGAGATCCGCTACACGAGGATGGCCGAGATGGAGACGGCCACGCGGATGGCTTCGAGTTGAGACGGCACGCCGAGGATGACTAAGATGAAGACGGCCACGCGAGGTTGAGATTCGAGCGCGCCAGAGGTCGCTGGGAATGGAGGCGCTCGTGACAAGGCAGATTGAGACCGAGGCGCCATAGGCTTTTCAAATGGAGGCGGCTTGCGGGGCCGATCGAGATCGAGACGGCCACGACGGCCGGAATGGAGACGACCAGGCAGGGCAGATCGAGATCGAGGCGCCTACAAAAATGGTTGAATGGAGGCGCAAGGCAGACATCGAGACTAAGGCGACCAAAGTTAATGGAATGGAGGCGGCTTCGGTAGGGCAACAGATTGAGGCGGCCACAGGCTGGCTGGAATGGAGGCGGCTTGTGTAGGGATCAGATCGAGATTGAGGCAGTCACAGGCTGGGCCGGAAATGGAGGTGGGTCGGGCAAGGCAAAGCCGAGACCGAAAGCGCCATAGGCTTGCTTGGAACGGAGGCGACTGCGGCAACAAGGCTGCATCGAAATGGGCGCCATGGCCGGGCTGAATGGAGGCGTCAGCGTGCTGGGAGACTGAGATTGAGACGGCCACAAAAGTGGGGGAGACCGAGATTGAGACGGCCACAAAGTGCTGGTTGGAATGGAGGCGGTTTGCAGGTAGGGCGCATCGAGATTGGTGCATTACAGGCTGGCTGGAATGAAGGCGAATACTGCAGCGGCTGACCGAGATTGAGATGGCCACATGATGGCTGGAATGGAGGCGATTTTGTGCAGGGCATCGAGACCGAGGCGGCCACAGGTTGGTTGGAATGGAGGCGCAAGGCAGATCGAGACTAAGGCACCACAGTTGGCTGGAAATGAGGCGGCCAGGGAAGACTGAGATTGAGGCGCGCTGGCCAAGCTGGCTGGAATGGAGGCGGCTTTGCAGGACAGACCGAGATTGAGTGCGCCACAGGCCGGCCGAAATGGGAGGGGTCGTGGGCAAGGCAAAAGTTGAGACTGAAGCGCCATAGGCTTGCTGGAACGGAGGCGACTTCAAGCAAATGCAGACTGAAATGGAGGCGCAGGTTGGCTGAAATGGAGGCGGCTTGTGCAGGGAGACCGAGATTGAGACGCTATAGGTGTAGGGGGAGACTGAGATTGAGACGGCCACAGTTGGTTGGAACGGGAGGAGGCGCGTGCAGGCGACCGAGATTGGAGTGCACCATAGGCTGGCCGGAAATGAAGGCGATTTGTGCGGGCTGACCGAGATTGAGATGGCCACATGATGGCTGGAATGGAGGCGACTTGTGCAGACCGAGACCGAGGCGGCTACAGGTTGGTTGGAATGGAGGCGGCAAGGCGATTGAGACTAAGGCTACCACAAAAGTTGGCCGAATGGAGGCGGTGTGTAGGGCGCATCGAGATCGAGGCGCCACAGGCTGGCTGGAATGGAGGCGGCTTGTGCAGGACAGACTGAGATTGAGGCCGCCACAAGCTGGCTGGATTGGAGGTGGCTTGTGTAGGGCAGACTGAGATTGAGTCGTCCATAGGCTGGTTGGAATGGAGGCGACTTGAGAGTGACTCTGAATTGGGTGAAGTAATGGGCCGGTGGTACTGGGCCCCTTTATTTATTATTATTTTTTTCTTTTTTCCCTTTTTGTGTTTTTTTTTTTTGTTGAGTGTAGGAGCAAAGGCTTTATGGGCTCTTCGAGATGGCAACATTTGCCGGCATTTTCTCGAGGTCGGGTCGAGGAGATAACGGTTCCTCCGTCGAGACAGACAAAGATGTGTAGGATGATCAAGCTGGGGTGGCCATGATTGGTGCCGAGGCCGAAGCGGCTTGCGCAGGGATGGCTTAGACTAAGGGGGCCCAAGGAAGGTTTGGAAATAGAGGTGGCTTGTGCAAGGATGATTGAGACTGAAGCGGCCCATGGGGTGACTGAGACCGGAGGCGGTCCGGCGGGATGATTGAGACCAAGCCTATCATGGGTGATTGAGGTAGGCGGTTCCGTAAGTGGGATGACTAGACCGAGGCAGCCCAAGGAAGGTGTGGAATAGAGGTGGCTTAAGTAAGGATGAGACTGAGACTAAGGCCTAAGGAAGGTGTGGGAATAGGTGGCTTCAAGGCAAGTATGGTTGAGATCTGCCGCCATGGAAGGAGGCTGTCAGGCAAGGATGATCCCAGATTGAAGCGATCCATGGGGTGACTAAGACAAAGGCAGTCTGTATGGGGATGATTGAGACTGAAGCGACCTATGCGGGTGATTGAGACATGTGGGGTGGTCTAGGCGGGATGACTAGGACCGAGGCGCCTAAGGAAGGTGTGGAAATAGAAAGCGGCTTGTGGCGTGAATGACTAAGATGGAGGCCAGTGGAAGAGTTGCCGAGGCCGAATTGGCTATGCGAGTCTGGCCGAGATGGAGGCGGGTAATTGAGGGATGTTGAGACGAGACGGCTTATAACAAGCTTCCACGTGCAATCGGGTGGGGTGAAATAAGGAGCTAATGAGACCAAATTGACCTATGCTGAAGAAACAAGGCGTTGATATGGCCACGCTGATTAAGAAGGGTTCGCTTGATTTAATGACGCCAGAGCTCAAAGCCAAAAAGGCCTCTAGTGCCGAGATTGCTCCAATTGCCGCTAAGAAGGACTCGACTTATGGTCGAGAAGCCAAGCAGCTTTGTCCGACAAGGAGCGTGGTTTAAAGTCGATGCTATGGCGCAGGAGACGATCGCCAAAAAAGGAAAGGCCTCTCCTCCTCCGCCTCGCTTGTCTAACTAGAAGGCAACGCCGCCGTGACTTCGAGGCTGGTTTTGCCGCTTGGTGGCTTGTCCAGCTACGTGGCCCCTCCCACCATCGCTTCCTTTAAGGGCACGTGGTTTGATATGCGTGCAGCCTGGCTTCCCACCAACAAGATACCTTAACACGACGGGGGAGGATTGGTGTCAACTCGGCATGCCAAATCCATCGACATGATGATCGCCCGTATGGCGCACTCAATTGCCACTTTGGAGACTTGGGTGGGGATGCCAGGTAAGGCTGAGCAGATAATGGCGGAAGTTGTGTCCAAGAAGGAGTTGGAGAAGGCCCAAAAGGCTAGGCCGAAGTCTTTAGTTGAGGTTGAAAGGATGAAGGAGGCTGGTCGAAAGCCTGCAAGGCGAGGTTGAAGACCAAGGCCCAACTTGCTTGCTTCTCAAGCCGAGTCCTCCTTGCTGGGCGACTAAAGTCGGTGCTTGGCTGAATCTCAGTCAAGGGTGGTGGAAGTGGAGTCCATTCTTGCTTCGGATAAAGAGGCTTTGAAGGCTGCCAAGCCAAGACCCATCCGTTGAGTCGGAGGTGAGCAAGTTGAAAGAAGAAAACACTGGTCTTGCCGAGAGGGTGGCTTGCTTGGAAGGGGCCATTGTAGATCAAGTACAAGGATGGACTCAACGAGGCCCTTAGACAAATAGTTCTGCTAGCCCCTGATTTCGACCTTAGTTCCATTTTACATGATTAAGGAGGTCCAAGGTGGAAACTGGTTTCCCTAGACTTGGAACTCCTTGAAACTTGTAACCTTACTTA
The DNA here is from genome assembly GCA_025330945.1 of Mucuna pruriens. NCBI lineage: Eukaryota > Viridiplantae > Streptophyta > Magnoliopsida > Fabales > Fabaceae > Mucuna > Mucuna pruriens. Next base: position 29,936 of record JAENHJ010000192.1, on the reverse strand, counting down.
TTAATGAAAGAGATTTTCTTTGTGTTTTTTTTTTTTGGATTTTCTGTTAAAGGCAGAGGATCTTCTATTGGTTTAATGGTATCAATTAGGTTGGGGAATGATGGCCTTAGTGTAGACCTCGGGGTTTGGGGACGGGGTTTTGGACTCAATATTTGGGCTTAATGGGATTAACACTTAAGGGAATGGAGATAATACTAAGGTAAATGATGGCTTCTAGACTCAATGCTTTAGGGTATAAAGGCTTAATGGAAGGAAATGTAAAGGGAATGGTGGCTTAGTTTTTAGCTATCCTTCCGAAGATTGGGCCAAGATAACTTGGGTTATGGACTGTTAGGGATTTGAATGGTCTATCTCGGCTATTTATCCGGCTTGGGGAGTGCTTAAAGGGTGGGTAGCGAGGACGTCGTCCTTTCGAGATCCGAGAGTTGGTCAAGGGGAGACACTGACCTTTTGACGTCTGAATACCACTTGGTTTCCCAAGAGCCGAGGGTTACTTGGTCCTCCGATATCAAGGTGTCATTAGGCTTTGAGGTAAAGTCGGTTTGACGGGCTTGGGATCTTAAGGCGAGTCATTCTCTAGAGTTGGGTTAATCAATGTGACTCATGGGTATGCATAGTTTGAACAAGGGAATGTTGACTTAAGTATGTATGAGTGAATGAGTTGATTGGGAGGTTTAGAACTGGTTTGGATGATCCTAGACTTTGGATTCGTTGGCCCCCATCTTGGGTTCCATCCCCAACAGAAGTCATAGATGGGAAACTTGTGTCCTTCTTGACTTGGGGTTGAAAAATGTGGCATGAAACCAAATTGACTATCTTGAAGAGACAAGTGACTTGGGGGTCAAGATGAGACAACAAATTGAAAAAGTTGGCACTAAGCCATGAATGCCTAAGTTAGGACCTGAATGACTAACTTAGGGACAAAACCAACTCAGGGTCAAAGTAATCGTGTTGGCATGGAGACTCGACAACAGGTCAATAGAGAGATTCACACAGAATCGACTTTAGACTCGACATAGGGTGGTGGGCTTAACATGGAGTCAAAATGGAGACTTGACACGAGGTTGACAAAGAGACTCAAAGATGAAGTTAATAGAGAGTTGACATGAAGTTGGTGAAGAGACTTGACATGGAGCTGGTAGAGAGACTAGACACGGATTTGACAAAGAGACTCCACAAAGTTAACCCAAGACGGAGTGGGGCGAAGGATTTAACATAGAGTTGGTATGGTGTTGGAATAACCATGGGATGCGTGCATGCTATGTGTATGCATTTATGCATGTATGCAAAACTAATTAAGATTTTATTTTGGTGGGAGGACGGATATTTGGGTGCTCGGAATGCATGTCATGTGTGCAGATTACGGGATGCCTGAATGTTTGAAATGTATGTGGATTGCATGGATATTTGACGTGGAATGTCGGATGTCTGGCTATATGGATGTATGGAGGTTTGCCATGGGTTGCGAGATGCATGGATTGCAAGGTATGGGTAATGGCAAGATGTGGAGTTGGATCGAGTGCAAGGGGTGTGTGTTTAGCAAGGACAAGTCTTTAGTTTGCATCCCAAGACTCATGGTGTAGGCAATTGAGCTTCTTTCGTTCCAACTTTTAAAATCAAAGACATCTCAAGTTGTTGTTACCTTGTTATTGTTCGTAAGACTAGTCAAAAAGCTCACTACTTTGAGTGGTCTTCAACTTTTTCATTTCAACCTTAATGCTCCTTTTGTTTCTTTTTTTTTGGTTTATGGAGGAATGGAAAGGATTGTGTTTATGTTGTTCCTGGGAAGGGTCTACGGGGAGGGGTGACAGTGTTATCCTCATGTATGCAATTTTTGAAGAGTCCATCAACCAAATTTTTAAGGATAATTTAGGTGTCTCTATGGGCTTCTTCTAGCTAACTTTTCTTGAGGTTCGCTTCAACTCCCTATGTTGGTGGTTTGCCCCAGTATTGCATTTTCGCCAGACTACTTTTTAGTCTCAGTGAACTCTTATTTGATTTTTTTTCTAACTTTTGCCTAGGTTGTTATTTTGAGGTTTCAACCTAGCAGGCCGCTTTTTTTCTTTGTCTTTTTTTTATTCCATTTTTTTTTCTTGGGGCATTGAGCCAATGAGAGTTTTTTAAGCATAGTAAAGTTTAATGTGGTAAACCATCTTTCCTTCTTGGTTTGGAGGACAGGTAGCCAGGCTAGATGCTTGGGGCTTTATAGATTATCCTTATTATCCTTGCGGTTTGATTAATGGAATAATCAAAATTTGAACATGAGATATTTGCACCAGGGATGAATTTTATTTTATTGGTATTTTGACTTGGTTTAGGCGGGAAGAAAAAGGGAATCATGAAGAGTCAAAGTATACTTTATTAAGAAAGAGCATTACAATCGATTTGAAAAGGATTAGGGACTACGAAATAAATAACTTTTCTTATTGGATCATAGTTTTTGGGATAGGGGATTGAACAAGTTTCAACGAGACTGTGGTCACAATGGCATGCTAAAGCAGGTGCGACGGAAGTTCGGTATATGACATTGGTAAAGTGTTAGAACCTAGGGTTCTTTCTTTTCCATGAAATGTTATATTGCAAGGTTGGGATGGGATGGTCGGAGGTAAGGGGTGTGGTGTTTGGTGTTGGGCTTGGTAGGGGCTTTGACGTCACCTCTGGTTTTGTGATCTTGTGATGGTATGGCAGGAAATGGTTTGAGATGTCCCTTGGTTTTGCATATCTTCAGCATTTCCGAGTTTGACCTATTTATGCCTTTAATTGGCCAACATCATTTTTAGCACTTCTTTGTTGTTTTGCTAGATCCCTTTATAGTCGTCTCCATCCGTTTTGCCTCGGGAAGCGCCACTTGTAAAGGTTTTTCGAAACTTGATCCTTGCCTTGTTATTGGTCTTGGTGAGCTAGTCGGGTGGGGAATGAAATGTAAATGTGATGAAATGCAACACCTAATCTAAAAAAATGCATATGGAGATGAATGTGGAATATGATGCATGTTATTTTGCTTTTTTTCTTTTTTTTTTTTTTTTTTTTTTTTTACAAGGTTGGAATTGAAGTGAAAATAGGATGAGCCATCCATGGAAATGCCGTGAGGTAGAACAAAATTGGGGAGATGGAAGAGACATCTTAAATAAGAGAGAGAGACACGAGACTAGATGCGACCGGAATTGACGCTAAGGTAGGATTTCAGTTGATAAATAGCGTAGAGTTGGATTCTGGATTGAATCGACATAGGGGTCAAGATGAAATCGGTTAAATGGGGATGACACAAAGACGCAGCCTGGATTACACAGGTGTACTAGTTGACTCGAAAGCTCATGTATGGGGCCGACTTAAAGCTCGGGTAGGGTCGGCGTTTATGGGTCGACGCAAGTTGAGGTTCACTTGGCTGGCTCGGGCTAGGGTTATCTCGGACTAGGTTTACTTGGAGTCTCTAGGTTTGATTAGCCCAATTCTGATTGTAGTTTACTTGGCCGAGCTCGGACTAGGGTTTGATTGGCCAACCTGACTAGGGTTTGATAGGTTGGCTCGGACTGGGTTTTAGTTGGTTAAGCTCGGACTGATTTAGTTAGCGGCTCGGACTAAGGGTTTAGCCGTTAGAATTAGGGGCTTAGTTGGTTTGGTCAGGGTTTAGTTGGCAGTTTTGGCTTACTGCAGGCTAGGGTTTGTTGGTAGAGCTCAAGTTAAAGGTTTGTTTGGTAGGCTCGGGTTAAGGTTTGTTTTGTGGACCCAAAGGTTTACTAGGTTGTTAGTTTACTTAGACTCTCTAGTTAAAGGTTTATCGATAAGTTTCTAGAAGGATCCCCAAGTTCTCACCATTTGAATTTTAAACTTCATCACCATTAGGCTCCCGGGTCTATGGACTCCCGAGGTCTCGAAGACGATCGGGATCAATTTCCCAAATGTTCTTTGCTCCTCATCGCCCCTGTGGGAACTATCACGGTCACCGTGGAGAAATCTCAATAGGGAATGCCTTACTTCCGCACTCCTAACTCCTCGGGTCAGGAAGGCTCGTGGATATATTTCCGCACTCTGCCCCCTTTTTTTTTTTGTTTTGAAAGACGCTTTGCGTATGCATATAATAACAAGATATTATTGTCTACCCTATGATTTTGTATAAGTAGTATACAAACATCAAATTCAAATTACAACACATGCTTAATTAACAAAAGACAAATGGAAACAGGACCCAACCTCAGTTTTGCCCCCCCACAACCTTAATTCTCGTGCAAAATACATTTCAAGTAATGACAATTTTATATATTTTCTAGAAATTTTGTTTTCTTTCAAAAATCATATTTGAGGTATAATTAAACATTCAATATAGGCATTTCTTGAAAATTAAAAAATAAAATAAAATTGAATCTTAAAACTTTCCCGACAGGGCTCAACTCAATCAAAAGCAGATTTAGTAAATTAAGCCATCTATCAAACCCTAGATTGTAGCGGAGAGTAAAAATTTAGATATGAATAAGTCAGTAGCAAAAGTGTAGCATTTGGATTAAAAGGCGGAAACCTAAGAGCTGGTCTTGGAGAATCGAGAATATGGGTTCGGAGTTAGCAGTTCTCAGCCCAGAGACACCATTGGCGTACTGATAGTTACCCTTAGCTAGCTATAGCAGGGGAAAAGGATGATTAACTATTTGGGTTGTTTTTGGTCTAAGTCTGCAGGAGGGGAGGTTCAAGTACTAGTGTTCTTGAGTTTGGATTTAAGGTTTTGGGGTTTTGGGGTTTTGACTTGATGGTATGCATGCCACTATTTTCTCGACCCGGAGGGTCAAATCTCGTTAAGGTTAGGATGTTCTTTAGGGTGGGTGGTAGGTCAATGCAGTTTCTTGTAGGAGGTTCGAGAGATTGGGAGGGCAGGGAGGCAGGGAGGGTTTGAGGGTGGCTAAAATTTACGCTGGAAAAAATTCCTGCCTTCACTTTAAGGCTTTTATAAAGCTTAGAGTTTGAGCAGTGGTGGCCCCATCATAATTCTCTCTGTTATAGGTGCTAAGTCGAGTTCATACCTTCGAATATTATTTTATATATGAGTCGAAATTAGATTAAATCGATCTTGGAAGAACTCAGTCTTGGAAGACTCAGTCTTAAACTAGTCCGTTTTGAAGTCTGACATTTCTTATACTGTGAAGAGATGATTTTAATTTCAAAATTTTATCTCTATCTAGGATTAGTGTATATATAAAATTTTACATTATTAATTAATAATGTCAAATTTAGTATTGAATTTAAATAAAATTTTAACTAATTAAATATGATATCGATTTCATTAAAATAGGAATAATCTTAGAAGTTAAAAACAGTAATTTAAAAATCAAATGTTTTCTGTAACCTTTTAAATTAAAATTGAAAATTTAATCTCACAAAAACATTTAATCAAAATAATAATAATAATTCTAGAAGTCCTAATTGTGCATACGTAAGTGATCTAACAATTTGCACATCACTTACACCATGACCAGTTCATGCACGAAAGCATTCCTCAGCTTGTTGTCACCTTAAAAACATGTTAGTATATATATATGCTTGAAGATAAGAAAAATCAAATATTAATGTGATGAGACATGAAAATTTTGATACATACAATAAAATAAAATCTGATCTGTAATAAAAATAATATTATTTTGGCTTTGATATTATAATTATCCACTTTGATTAGATTTTGTTTTTGATGGTTTGGTTTACTTTTGGAACTCGTTATTCCATGATCTATAAATGATTAATTGACCTATATCACTAACTTCCAAGTTACAGAAATGCATTTTTCATTCTAATTTTACTCTAAAATCTTTTTTTTTTTTTTTGACAGATAATCCAGAGTTCTTATGACTTATCATTATATGGTTGCATATGTCCATGATTCACTTCTTTAATCACTTGACCTTTATATACATTAAGCACAATTTGAAGACTTACTCTAAAACATTAGTGTCGCTAAGAAAGAGAGAAATATCAACTTTTCTCTTTCATTCTGAATCATGTTGTTTTTACTTTGTTGAAGAAGATCTATAACATAACACAATAATATTTTTGAGTAAAATGATCTATGATTCGCTGAAATACTTAAAAAGGACATAAGATACATGTAAAATGTAATTGTTAGCAAGTTGTATATGTATGTAAATTTGGCAGGTTGCAAGTTAATAACATTTTTTTTTCACATAAAGATAGCAAGTTTGCTTTTATATATAAGGTATTTATAATATGAATGGTCTTCAGAGATTAATAATCTGTGTATGTGGAAGCTAAATGTAGCAGGTCTAAATTTATTATATAATATTTATTGTCTATGAAAATAAGGAATTTCAATTATTGATTAAAATAAATTATACTCAATTAAAATATTTATTAGAAACTCATGTGTCACCTTTAATTCTCCAAACCTCTACTTATTGGGTTGCCTTATTTTCTACCACACCTACCTTTACTTAACCTGAGGTTGCACTTCTCGTTCGTTGGCACAGAAACATATGGAAATAACGTCAGCAAAGAAGTTGACTCCGTTAATCATCATGTTATTAAGTTTCTAACAAGTGTACTTCCCTGTCTAGAAATTCAGCAAGCCTATATTATTGATATTTTTAATCCTAAACCAAATATTTGATTATTCTACAGAAATTAGTTAAATGAATTGGATAGATACTTTGGTAGCAATCTGTTTGATGGGTGGGGTGGGAAGAGAGGCAACCCTATGGGTAGTGTTTTCAGGAATTAAAAGAAGTACACAGAGTTTTTAATAAGACCACTCCAATGATTGGAATGAGTATTCATACTCGTGTAACTTACTATTACATCATTCAGCCTTTCATATATAATCTATCTTCTCATACTAAATTTTTATATTAATTCAAATTATTTGTTATCGTTCATATTGATTGATGAAATGTGCATTTCAAAATATACTAAAATATAGGTTTTTTATTTTAATACTGATATAAATATAAATTTATAATTCGACAATTTGAATGATTACATTGTAATTAATGTAATGGTTGGTGTAATTAATTCTATATGGAGAGGATCGATATCGGTTTTAACTTATACAATGTATTACACAATTTAATAATTTTCTTACTAAAATCTTAATTTAATGATCTAACCATTGAATTAATTTTACTCTTGATTGTCTGTATAAGTTTTAATAAAATTAGAACAACAAACTAAGAAGATAATCAAATTATTCATGACATCCTTTAATTTTGATAAATATGAATGTATCAATGATATATATAAAAGGAAATTTCAATTCAATGATTGAATTAATTCATTCTATGAAGTTATTGAATGTCGTAAGTTACTTTTCCCATATATATACATTTCAAAATATACTAAAATATGAAATACCTTACTATTGTTGTTCCAATTTTAATAAAAAAGTTATATACATGATCTATGTGATGAGTCATATTTTATACACTTTGTAATGAGCTTAAGATGGGTAGAATGTTTAATAATTAAAAGTCTTGTCTTCAAAATTTGAATTATGGGCCTAAAAGCTTGGGAGAAATACAAATTTGTGTGATAAGGTTTTAACTATGCAAGTTAAAGACTTGTTGTTGCAGGCCTGAATGCTAAATAATACCGACAACCGAGAACATCCACGGCCAATCCCGGTGCTCGACCAAGCCGACATGCGTGTGAAATCTCGCTTAAAACTCCGGCCGAGAATGCGGATGTGATTTGCCAAGATTCTGAGAATCTGTAATCGAGATATGATTTGCTAAGATTAAGAATTTATAGTACAGATATGATTTATGAATCGAGAATCTGTAATGTAGATGTTGCTAAGATTAAGGGAATTTGTAATCTTACGGATATGATTTAAGATCAAAGGAGAATTTGGGTAACTATGGATCAGGATATGATTACGCTAGAAATTAGAGGCAGGAAACTCTGGGTGAGAAGATTGTAATCTGTAATTGATTGGAATGTCTTTAGGATTTGAATTTACATTATTAGGATTGAATTTAGATTTGCTCTAGTTTGATATAAATAAGCACACTAGGTCCGTCTTCAAGTGTGGAATTTTATTGAGTTAAGAATAGTGTCTCGTTAGTAATCACAAACACTCCAGAAAATACGGTGGTACACAAAGAAAGAGAGAAACTACTGTCTGATTGTCTCTACCGTTAGGAGGTCTGAGGCCGTTGGGGAAGTTAGTGCTTGAGTCGCTCATTATATGCCGCGTTGGGCCCAGTTGGAAACCTTATAAGCCACCATTGCATGCTTGCCGTTCTTCTGTTGTTGATCATTAAGTAGGTAGGAAGGCAGACTATCTCTGATTTCTCACTTGGCCATTAGGTTTGCAGTATATGATAAATACAACTAGTTTGCAATTCTGAATTTTCTTGCTTATAATTCCTGCTTTTAATTCTACTCTTGTAACTTTTGTTGTGATACAACATTGAGGGTAGATCCGTTAGATGGACAGTTGGAATTAGTTTAACAATTTGATTAGGTGAAGAGCACCAAAATCGGCTGAAGTGCATCTTTGCTAGCCCGATGAGGTGGCGGTTATTGTAAAATCCTAGGTATGACGGTGGACAAAAACGTTCGACGATCAGAATCTAAGGTTGATTGAGATATAAGTGCTAAGCAAGAATAGTAAATTGTCGTGTTTGATTCCCAAGTACAATAAGTTAATTGGTTTGGCATAGTTTGGTTTACTTTGACATGGGTTAGCGGTGAAGTCGCATTTCTGGTGGCGTTTTTACTGCATTGCTCTTATTTTGCCAGCCTTGATTGAACATCTGTGTCCTTGAGAGGGTAAGCCCACTGAGTTAGCTTTATACTATAGTTAACTTAGTTTTATTTGATATGCTTGACAAAAGCCTTTGTATCACTATGTAGGGAACTTAATCCAACAATTAGATGTCGATAAAATTCATATTTTATATAAAGTTGTTGATTATTAATTGTTATATAAGTTCTTATTTAGTGTGATCTCTATGAGGAAGGTAACAGAAATGATTCATTTTAGTATTTGAAATCTATATATTATTTTGTTGTTCTGATCCAATATGATGAGTAACAAATAATTTTTGGATTAGCATAAGTTTATATACATGATGATCTATGTAAAAGGAAAAACTTAATTTCGCGATTGAATAAAATTCATGTTTTATATTAAGTTATTGAATGATGTAATAATTTATTATAGGATTACACGTGATCCCCCAGCATTCTGTTAAATATTATGAATGAGATATCAAACAATAATCACAATTAGCCTAAAGATGACATATATGAACTATGTAAATGGAACTTTCACTCAACGATTGGACTGCAAATTCATATTCACATGAAGTTGTAGACAGTGTAAAGTTGTTATAGTACATCAGTGTACCTCTAATTTCATGTCATTTAGTTTAAAGTCCTAAGGTTTGAGCAGTAAATCAGAAATGACATCAATGCCAAACTACATCAAACTATTTGTACTAGCTTTAACTTATATATATCTGACGATTTTGTATTGATCCCATTCAGTTGAATTTGAACGTTCTCAGTACGTAGATCGTATATAAAATAATTATGTTAGTATAAACATGTGATTACCTCGCTCATATTTAACGAAATAACAGAATATTTCGTCATATACACACACGAATCATTTGATTAACTTAGTTGTTATTCAATTTAATATTATTTCATATCTATGTACAGCGAAAACTTTCGATTCAGCGAGTTGGATAATGTACTTTCTATACGTCAACATGACTAATGGTGGTGTAGTTACACCAGTAATCATCATGTATGCTGTTAGTCATTTGGATCACTAATCATACACGGCGACACGTTCGCGCGCGCACTCACACTCAGTAACTTTTATAGAATGTGAATTTATTGATTAATAAAGTTGGATTGAAAGTTTCCTTTACATAAATCATATGAAAATCTAATGCACAAAAGTATTTAGTACCTCATTCACATTTATCATATATCTTTAAAATATAGTAAATATAACTATACCTTATTATTGTTCAGTTTTAATAGCAGCGTATGATCTATAGAACACCCATTTATGACGATAATACTTGTATGTATATAGATTAAATGGTGCACAGATTTATCATCGATGTATACATCGACAAGTAGTGTAAAAGAGACGGCTCCCTCAGAGTCCGTTGACACTAGGTAGTACACCTGATTAACTTCTTTTAGAATCAAAATTAGATCACTGTTAAATGTGATATTCTTATTAGACTAAAATAACGCACAAAATTGTATCTACTCCAAAAATTATTTGATAGTTCTTCATCATCATTTATACGTATAAAATAATATTCCAAACATAATATTAATGTTGCATAATATATCTAGAAAATTCTAAATGGTCTAATTAATACATATGCAACAGTTGAATTGTTAATGACAATTTATTATTGAAAGTTTAATTAGTACTGGCATCGAGCTCCCAGTCTTGACATATACTATATCGATACCCAGGACAGATGAACTAACTTCTCACATATTCACTCACCCAAATACTTACAGACTGAATACAAATTTTATCGTCCAACCTTTGAATTGAAAGAGCATTTACATAAATCATGTATGCACTATTAAAATCAGCTTGACATATGAGGAGGGATCAAATTACTCTGGTCATCCTAAGATAATTACTCTTATTTCACTCCCACTTTCTCTCTCCTGACTTTCAATCTACTTGATCTTTCATAAAAGTAATGAGATCTCTCTGTATATATAAGGATCCAAATCTATATCGGTCTTAACTCATGACTATTACATCATCAACCTAACCGCATATATATAAGTTTTAATAATCGAAATTTGTTAAATCACGTTTTCATTAGACTATGACACAAATTTTAATACTACTCACTATTTAGATACTTTAATGCGTGTTATCAAATTAATTATATATAGATTCAAAATACTCTCATGTCTATGCGTAAAGCGTGGCTGTGTGAGATTACTAGTTTACATATTCACTTTCGTTCATGTTTTGCCAAATCTAACAAGCTCGATGAGTTACTCGTTAAAGCCATAGACATATGAAGGACCAAGATAAAGAATAACTTTTCTTCAAACTATCATAGATAACTTATCTCTCTAGATAAAAGAGCAACTTGTGACTAAGTATATTAAAATCGTAGCAACAAAGTAGTATATTAAGCATTTGTATATTTTCATGTATATATTGTATTGGTACCAGTGACACACAAAGATGTCGAAATAATTTTGGATTGATATACACGTATATTATATTCACGTAAAGGAAACTTTCAACTAATTATTATATTAATAAATTCATATTACTATAAAGTAAGTTACGTTACAATACATCGATGCTCAGGTATATATATATAGTACAGATTGACAAGGTGTCAAATAATACTCAATAAAGTTACTTTTTCATCTAATTTAACCAATTTAACAAAATAACTCATATTTATCCATTCGATTAAAATAAAATGAAAGTCCAGGATTTATAACAACTCTTGAATTTATTCTCAGAATAATTAATCCTTTATTTATATATAATTTAAATTAATATTATTATCATTTAATTCTTTATGAGTATTATTATTTTATGATTAATATATTATCAAGAAATCAAATGAATGTATACTTGTTTATACACAATCGATCTAATGATGCTAAAAATAATAAACTAATAAGATAAATTATAATAACATACACACTTATGACCGGATTAATTCAATGAATTAAATCTTAAGAAAGGCTCTTATATTTAATCAGCTAATATTACGATAAATATTTCATTGAATAATTTTATATGGATACTGTACAATGTACAATGCATTCTAAGTAAATTTTGATTTATTATATAATATACGAATTAAAAATGAAACCTTTCAAATTTCAAAAAAAATAAAAGACTCTTATTTAATAAATTGATATAACCCCTCCTGTAAGCAAACATAATTAACAATATAATATGTTGACCATATACACGATGACATTAAATCATTATCTTACAGTGTAAGATTCAATTTAAATACAAAAACAACAAACCAAAAAAAAAACACCCACCAAAACACCACACAAACAAAACAAACACACATATTCCTACTGACCAATTGGAGCTGAACTGATATGGTGATTAATTTGATTGCATCGACTGCAAACAACAAACATAATACTCAGTGGATGAGGCGATCAAGAGTATCAACTGTAGATTCACACCTTAGTGCATGTGTAACCCTACTGTGGAATCAATTATTCATGTATGTATTTTGAGTCATTTGCGTTATACACTCGAACATCATGTCTGCACTTCATTTGAGCCAATATGAACCAATATGCTTCTCGCTAAACATGGAGGATCAAAATAAAGCCGGAAAAGTTCATGCCCAGTTACGATGTCTAATATTTTGGAGTTATTAATCATTTTATATCAGCACCATCCACATGTGAGAAACCGATTAATTTGACTTGATGGAAACTAAAACCTACAAGTTAATTTGAAAGCTTAAGATTAAATCAGACCATAGACTCTAGTCGACCATTGCTCCAATATGTATTGGATCATATACTCTTTCAAAATCAATAACCTAAATTCGCTTAGTCTCTACATGTACTTTTGTATTATTTTTATTTTCTATTTTGATTTTTATTAATAGCTTTATAAATTTTAAAAAATATATTTACACAGTATATCTATCATGTATTATCCACCATGACGACTATTAGATAATAGTGTAAAATATTAGTATTACTAATAAATTATATACAATTAATTTGTATAAATACTTTCTTTAAAATTATGAAATCTATATCAACTCAATATTGATCAATTAGATGGGAGTCAAGTTTTGTTAAAAATCTTAAAAACCAACTAGATCCGTAAAATTTAATGTCATTCACACACAATCATACGAAATTTCTAATAGTCAGCACTAATGTACATGTTAGTTAACTAATTATTTTTCATATAATTACTGATTATTAATGATCATCTTTTGGGATCACATATGCCTTTTAGGTACTATAATTCATCTATAATCAATTATTGACTTATTGACAAGCAATACATTTTAACAAAGAAATAGTGCCTCATCATTAACTAATACTGAGACCTATTTATAATTTGGTGAAACCAAGAAACCGCTCTTTTGTTTTGTCCGAGACAGCATTTATCGCACAACACTATCTGAAATCAATTGGAAATATACGAAATGTTTTCAAGTGAAGAATATGGCACTCATTCTTCTTCAGTCAACACAAAAAGAAAGACATCAACTAGTCCTAAGCAGATGAGCATTAAAATCCAGTCATTGCAAGGAATGGAATACCAAATTAAACCTACTACCTTTCATAATTCAAACTATATCATCATTTCAAACTTCTAATTCAGCAATGCTCACTAGTCATGGACAGCTGCAAACTAATTTAACTACCACACCAGTACCTTCAAAAGTAAAAACAACCACAATAGCAGCATGAGGCGAGCTCATACGATCACAAAATGAGTGCAAGAAACACTCAAACAATCTTTGTTGTCTTCAGTGCATAAAACTGAAACTAAAGCAAATGATTGAAAGGGCATTGAGTGAATTGTAATAATCAAAGATGGTACAGCTACTTCCAGCCCTAATGGATTGAAGAGAAATCATCATGGATCTGTTTGTTGGTGTTGGAGTGACTTAACATGTGCTGGGGGTTGTGTGTAAGAGCCATGGCATGAAGGCAGGAGGCGAGCTGCTGTTGAGACAACAAACGATGCTGGCATCCCAGATGGCACAGGTACAGAGATGCTGTGGAGGGACATGGTAATATGGCATATCAGCTGGAACCCACTAATGGAATAATAGTCTTGAATTTCAAGTCCTTCCTCTTTCAGGTCATCTCTTGGGAATAATGGCAACCAAGAAATCAAAAAGCATCATTTCTTGAAATAGCAGCTGCTATGTCATTCTTTGTAGTGTTCTCCTCTCTCTCTCTCTGTGTGGATCCCAAGATGTAATGTCAACTCTAAGCAGACATCTCACGTGCTTTTGCAAATATGACTGGAGCTTCTGCAGATCAAAGTGCGGACATCATTACATACGCACATTGTCTTTTATCAGAGCAAGTGGGGAGACTATGAGTAAAGTCAAGGTTTGCTCAATTTCTTGCATTTGGTTTTGACCCAGAACATTTAGGAAAGCTGTAACATGTTGGTGTTGCTGCTGCTGTTGATGTGGTGGAAATGCTGACGTGCTAACTGGAGATGCAGGCTGGTGAGAACAGGACGCAGAGAGGCAGGCTGGAGCCTGCAATGTCGGAAGGACAGCTATGCAGCAGGCGTGCCCGAAAGCCACCATAGGGAGGCGGTCTGGTGGTGAGAAGAATACGCCATTGGCTAGCTACCTGTGAGCTCCCATCACATGCTGTTGTTGCTGCTGCTGCTGTTAGAGTCTCTGGTTATCCATGACCACTTACTGCTTTAAGATTTATCTTCTAACTATCTTCTCTTTATGGTTCTATAATAATAATGAAAGAAAAGAACCTCATGTCATGTGACATTTCAAGAGCTTCAAGGGATACTGGAGTTTCAGGGCCAAACAAACTATATTAAACACTGATGGTTAGTAAGAAAGCAGCAATGATCGTCTAGCAGATGAGATCAAGAGTCTGTATGGTTGATATTTTCCTACTAACACTACTAATAGTCTAGATCCATTTTCAGCTACATCACAACCATGACATATACTGTATGATATACAAACATAATATAAATATAAAAACGACAGCAGTACAAAGTTGGAATCACTTTATCTACATCATTGATTACCATGTGGTTAATAAAGCCAAATATTTCAACCTAATTTGTAGTAGGTAAATGTAAATCATAATTGGTTGAAATAAAGGAGATCACTATTGTCTCAAAGGCAAGTAAGGCAGCATGTCATAATGAGCAGTTTACCTCCATCATGATGTTTGTAAACAATTCATCATAAGTACATGAAGAACATAAATTACTTGTGCTCTGTCTAATTTGGAAACAACCACAATAATAAAAATAAGTACATGTACATTGTTGCATCTTTTCTTTCAACAACAGATAACTTGGATCTTAGGCCAAAATCTGTACTTTAGCATTTAGCTAGCCATACAAAGGATTAAAACACGTCTTTCATAACCACAACAAAGGCAACTAATAAATAATGTGTTCTAAATTAGTCATGAAGAGGTCCAACCTTAGAAGGCATGTTAATAATAAAATATTTATACCAAGTTATCTTCACTAAGCTAGCATTGATGCTGACAGGCAAACAAAAAAAAAGCACCAATTGCATTCAACAGAATCAGGTCCAAAACCCGGGAATAGAAGTTGAAACATAGAGATTTAAGAATAACAGGTCATTATTCTGTTTTCAGTTCACAGTATCGCACATTTTTAATCTTGAGGAGTAAGAACAAAATCAACAAATTGAGATCACAATCATTATGCATGCAGGGATGAGAATATACCCTTACGATGCTACTTTTCACCTCAATTCGCCAAACTGAAAGTGAACCCAAAAGCAGGATGGCCTGCTCTGTTGCTGAACATCAAATTTCAGAAAATTAGCAAACTTCCTTACTACTCCCCTGGCTTAACACAAATAAACATAAACAAATTATCTTGGAGTTTTTCTTTACTTGTCAGTTCTAAAATCAATTACAATCACCCAGGTATTATCAGAACCTCTCCCCCAACACAACACAAAAATTCTAGCTCACACAAAATTCCATTCAATAAAATAAACCCTCTCATGCATGCAGGGCCAACCATGTCATTCATTCCCAGCCCAAAATTGACACCTAATTGTAATTAAAAAATATAACCTCCCTTAGAAATAAAAAAATTTAAGACAAATGATCAAGTTACAACAATGTTTAACTCTTCCCCACAACTTGATCCACAAAAGCATAGATGATCAAACAAGCATTTGAAACACCATAAATACAAAATTGACCATAATAAATGAAAGAAAAAAAATCACTTTAATTTTCTCAGCGTTTCCGAAACCAAACAACCGAAAGCGTAGTGGAAAATTTCCATGAAAATTGACTTTGAGTTGGACAGTGGGTCAATATGAGAGAAAACCCTAGGAGAGAGAAGAGTGAGTGTAAGAGAGAAGAGTGGTGTAGAGAGAGAAAGGGGTTTGGTTTCAATAAAGGAGGACAGTGAAGTTGAAGAGTGTGCGTTTGGAAATTGAAGAGTGGAGAATTCTAGAGAGAGTGCTACTGGGGAGCATCTACCTGAGATCGACGTGGCGATCGATGAAAGTTCTGACACACACATTCGAAGGGAGTTTTCAGTGCCACGTGGCGTAAAGGTAGTGGTGTGTCGCAGCGATTTGTGAACGGCACGTTTCGTCTCTGTCGACAGCATGCGCGTGGTGTGTTTGGGAATAATGGAAGAGGGGTTTGTGAAGTGACGGAGGACGCGCGGAGGGAACCAATTCGTCAGCGCCAGGGGAGGAACCTCTTACATTTATCCATTTCAACTTCAACTGTGGGCGCCTTTTTTTTTGTTTAGATTTTATTATTTCAACATTAATTATTTTAAATATTATATTTTCATCCCAATAAGAATAGACTCGAATTCCATTCAAGAAAATTATATTTTTAGTTTTTAATTATTTTTTGACTAGAGTTAATTTTAATTTTCACAACTTACTTTGAATCATAATAAATTGTAATGTTCTCAGAATTATATTAAAACAATGTCAGAGAACAATAATAATGATAATATTGATAGTAGTAGAAGATGGTATTATTAATGGTTGTAATTAATGGTGGTAGATGTATGTTATTGGAAATAGTGTCAGTAAAAGTGATATCAGAAATAATGACTTGACAAAAGATTCGATGGGGTGAACAAGTATTTTTTTTTAAAATTAAGATTATGTAATATTTTCTTTGAAATAATTGTAAAAATATTTTTAAAATTAAATTAAAAATTATTTCAACTACATCTTAACCTCATATTTGTTATAAAAATTATATTTAAAACTATCATCTCAAATTAACTTCTTAATTTTTAGATTTCAAATTTTGTAATAGAAAAAAACATGTAATTAAATTAAAGATTCCTGACCAAAATAGTTAATTGAATTTTTTTTGATAAAAATTAATTTTTATATACTTTACACCAATCACATGATATTTAAATAGCTGATATTATATATATTTTTTAGTTTTTATCTTTTCATATATACGTATCTTCTCCAATATTTATGAAGTAGAGATAATAAATTTTATTGCTTACAACAAAGAGCATAACATTGATTGTGTTTTATTAGTTTGAAAAATATCTACTTGCTGTTTTAGTTGAATTTAAAAATTCTCGCAATCTGAATATATTTTAGGTAATGCACGAAATGATCATAAAATTTTAAAAAATCTGTTAAAAAATCATTAGAAAAATGTATCATATGTGGTGTTGTCTAGTACCAATAAATGAAATTAAATGTATTCGAGTACTACAACTCTATAAAAGCTTTATTTTCATAAATACCAAATTCTAATAATAATTAGGTTAATGAATCAATTAGTTAAATTTGTATTTATGAATGGAAAAATATGAGTGATATGTTGCTTTATAAGTTTTATTAAACTTTTAATAGTTAAGTTGGTTTTACTTGCATTAGTTAAGATTAAAAATGAGTCTTAAATATTAATTATTTTAAATCATTTAATAATAAAAATATTAAATATCAAAGAACAAATTTTATTGCTTAGTAATCTTCCTCTATCCAAACCAGATTGTTTCTAGTAAAAAAAATTATTTGTAATCTCGTATTAAAAAAAACTATTTAGCAATCATATCAAAAAAATGAGAAAGAAAAAATGTAATATTATTTCCTAACAAAAGCAAACTCTCCCAAAAGGATAACACAAAAAAATATGGTGTGTCTAGAACATAAACACCTCTCAAACATATGTGAAACACTTCTACCAAAGTTAAGATGTGATTTTTTTCAGGTCAAGAATTCAGTTTTTATATATTTTTACATGGAATTGATTCTTCTCAGATGAGAATCTAAACACCCAATAACTCTTCACAGCCTTATGTAAGAGGCCGAAATTCGAGTGTTAAAAATAGGTTAGCTAATTTATTTATTTTCTTATATGAATATTTTCATGGTTGGAAGTCATAAGATTATTTCTCAAAATAGAAAGTTAATCACTATATCGTTATTTTTAGATTAAAAAAATAAGTTGGATTAACTAAACTCGTTTTGAGTAAATTAAAAAATCAACTCAACATTTAGTAGATATGAAGGATTGGATTTACTTTCTATAATTTAAAAAAATATATGATGATCTATGAATTGATTCACTAATGTTAAAATAAAAATAAATTAAATGTAACTATAATATTTATTAATTAATTTAACTAAATATAATATCAAATACACTAATGACTTTAGTACGCTAAAACTTTAATTTTTAAAGTTCATCAACATCAATAAATTTATGCTCATAATTAATTTGCAATAAGTTACAATACAAGAAAAAAAATCTAACCCACTGTTAACTAAAACAAAAGTTACGATGAGTTAAATTTTATCTTAAATAAAATTTTCCCTTATCTATTCAGATTTAATTATTAGAATAGTTTTTTTATCGGTTTTAATTTACTAATTATTGTTTACTGTCAATTTTTTAATATATATTGAAGAATGAAGGATTACAATGACCATTTATTTATTTTAATATTTTAATATTTCAAAACATTTTATAGTGGTTCAAAAAATTATAAAATTTAAATAATATTAAATATTTTTTAAAGCCGAAAACGGTTGAAAGGTGTTCTACTAAAGTTCAAATCGTCAAAAATTGTTAGAAGGAAGAAGGTTTAACAAATGTTAAAACAGGCTGAAAACCAGAAGAATGGGTAACTCTCAAATTGCCCAATTATAATTCTTATTTGGCTTTTTATTTTGTGCGAAAAATCATCCTTACTCTCTAAACTAAAAATCACTATCAATTTATATATACAAGGTGACAACCTCAGTTTCATTAATATTTTTTTTTCTTATTTAAAAAACTCTCTAAATATCATAACTTTTCATTTATTCTATTTAAAAAGAACCAGTTTCTCATTTTGTCTCCCATTTTTCAGAGCCGTTTAGCTACTTAACAGGAAAAACAAACAATCATGAAAACGATTTTTTTGGACAAAAAATAACTTTTAAAATAAGAATAAAAATATATGATATTTGTTACTAAAAATGTAAATTTTAACAATTTATAATATTATATATATACACACACTTTATTACTTTATTAATATATTATTTTTCCTAAAAATGAGGGTTTCTTCATGATAAAATTTAAATAATTTAAATTTCAAATTATTCAATAATACTTAAAAATAATATAAAAATAAATTTAAATATCTAACACTTTAAATTTTTTTATAAAAATAAAATTGAAAAAATGACACTTCAAACTAAATAGATATCCAATGATACACATATGTTAAATACTTAAATTTCCCTTATTTTAAGAAAAGTATAGCAACTCAAAATTAGAACCTTTCATATTCAAAGACTTTGCCTTTCACTCTACCAATACTGTCAGTAAGCTGGAAAATTGTGGTGAGTAAAATTCCATCATTTTCATCTCAAATTAGCTAAGACTTGGCATAGAGCATATCATGAGGATGAATACATATATGGATCCATGTCAAGTAAGCAGCATTCAAAAGCGAAAGGTAAAATTGTACCAAAACTAGTTTAAAAGTTTTAGTCATAGTATAAATTTATTTGTAAAATCATATTTTGATAAAATTAATTTAAAGTGTGTTTATATGTTGGTGATAATGTGGTGATAATTAGTAAAATAAGTTTGACATTGTTGACTAACCAATCGACATCTACATAGCTTAAATTCACAAAATAGTCCAAAAGGAACAAGATCTAGTTGATCACATTTTGACTCAATGTTTCTCATCAAATCTATATAGATAGTATCAATTTGGCTCAACCTAACAGGGTTACAAAAATATATAGCATTACTGTTTTTGGCCAACCCAATGACAACTTGTATGGTGATGTGGTGATGTGATGATCAATGGTGTACGATTAGACCATCAATAATGATAGTAATGATAACGTGTAAGTAAGTGAGATATAGTGGCGGTGTGGTGATGCATAGCGATGCGAAATGGTGAGGTATCAATCAATGCTGTAGTAATAATAGTGATAGTGTAGTATTGATGATGCTGTCGCTATAGTGAATGTGTTAGTGCGATGGTCTCAATGTTGTGTCGGTGTATGATAACGATACGTTAGTCATGGTATAGAAATTGATTAAGACTAATATATATCATTTGAATGGACATAAATCAGAAAGCGTATGTAAATAGTTGAATAATAATCGTAGTAATGATGCAATTCATTAAATACATATAATCATACATGATCATCACGTGAGCATTAAATTTATAAAAATATTTTAAATTAAATTAAAAATGTTTAGTCATTTTAAAAAATATTTTATTTTAACCAAACATTAGAAATATTAAATTAACCACTATAGTGATTAACTTCTAACTGTTAAATAATTATCAATTGAATTGATGACTCCAAAACATATTATGGATATCAAAAACATATTTTTCAATTTTATTAATTTTATTTTTTAATAAAATCAATAATTAAAGGCAATTATTATCCTTAAATATCTTTTAAGACATTGTGATTGATGAAATGGGACACAATCTATTATAATCATCAAATGCAATTACCTATTATTAAAAAACTTCACAAAGGAGAATGTGGATAAGTGTCTTTGCTTCAATCTTCATGTTTTTGTCGTGTGATATGCTTTGTTTTCTGAAAGATTTCTATATTAAGATCATTAAATTATTATAAAACTTAAATATTTGTAAAATATGATTCTTTTTTTTTTTAAATTTAAACATTTTAAATGTTTTTTATAGTCTTTATTTCAAACTTTAGTTGCCCCCAGTATTAATATATCTAACAAAATTAACAATATCAATTAAGATAATTAAAATGATATATATTAAATAAGATAATTATATTATTTATATTATTTTTTAGATACTACAATTCAATTGAGTGATTACTTATTATTTTATATACATAAGATAATTACATATATTTTTCTTTAATTTATATTGTATTTATTATAATACTATTTTTTACCTTTAACAATGTCTACTATTTTTAATGTCTATATATATAATTTAATTAGTCATTTATAATTAGTTATATTATTATTTTTATATATTTTATTTTTAATTCATTAATTTTGATCAATTATAATATAATTTACTTTTAATATATTATATTTCAATTTAATTTGTTACACCTCTTTAGAACATATTTAAATATATTAACAAATAAATTATATTATTATATGTCAAAATTAATAATTAAAATGTAAAATATCCAAAAGTAATATATTAAAGAGTATTACAAGCACATAATTAAATTATATTTATTTTAAAATGTAAAATTAGAAATAAATTAATGGTGAAAGTAAAAAATATTAAAAATAATAATAACCATTGCTCACAATATATTATTAAAATAAATTATAAAAGCAAATTATACATAATTACTTTATTTATATAAATAAAATACATTACTAATTATTTAATACCTAAAAAAATTTAATTATCTTAATTTAAAATATTTTATTACCTTATTTATTTTAATTAATAATATTTATTATG
Source organism: Mucuna pruriens (assembly GCA_025330945.1). Taxonomy (NCBI): domain Eukaryota; kingdom Viridiplantae; phylum Streptophyta; class Magnoliopsida; order Fabales; family Fabaceae; genus Mucuna; species Mucuna pruriens. The sequence goes on along the minus strand of JAENHJ010000192.1, from coordinate 8,263 downwards.
TCAACATAAACTAATTAAATGTAAGATTAAAAAAATAAGATTAAAATAATTACAAAGACTAAAATCAGCTAGATCAATATTTATAGAATCTTTAAACATAAGTATCTTGGCTATAATTAAACATGACACCCTTTAACTAAACTTTCTTTGATATAAACTTTCTTTGAGCTCTACTATCTAGGTATAAAATAAGATGGAAATACAGTATAAATTCTGTCGTGACCTGTGAATGAAGTTTTCTTATATTTAGGAGATTAGTCTACATTGGGTGAATTATGTAAACCTGTGTCTTGATCTTGTTTTCCTTTGTGCTTTGTCTGTTTTGTTTACTTTTGTTCTCTTTACACATGTTTATTGGGTTTTGTGTTCTTCCATAGCATATACATTATATATTAAATAAAAAAATATTTTTCCCACCTTAACTTTCCTGCAATTTTTTTTTATAGCTCAAGTTGAAAGAGAGCATTACTAAGATTACAAGTAAAAAGTCTTTAACTTTGGCTTATTAAAAAAAACACTAAGGTTTGCAATGATAATTGAAACTGACATATACAAGTTATTTATTTAGAAATTGATTATTAATAATTAGTAATCCTTCTTTTTTTTATAAAACAAACTTTCATTAAAAAGGGAGTATTATTGTGTATAATTAAAAAACTATATATAAAATTAATTAATGTCAATATATATCTTTTAAATAAATTCTTTATTATTGAAAAAATTATTTGAACTGTATTAAAATCTCTTAACCTACTATTTTTTAAATTTTACATGAAATTGCTTGTAAATAAAAAGTGTAGTCGATCTGGAAATGTAAAATGTTATAGCACTCTGGTGGTCGTAGGTAAAGGGACAAGAATGCATGTGCAATCTGCCATGCGAGCTGTCCCCAATCTGTCGATTCACTCACCCAAATTGTACCCCTATGCAAGATGGAGGTGGAGGGCTGAGAGAAACTACAAGCAATTTGGGCGTGTCACGACTGATCATGGGCCTTACCGTGACCAGAGCATAAGCGATGGCTTGCGTCACAGGCTTTTGCTTTATTTGAACAAGGATTGCCAGAGTGCTAGCGTCGGATAAAGAGTGGGAGGATATAGGATAAGACACGTGGGCGAAATCAGGTGCGATGATGACCTCGGCGTGCATAAAGGCGACACGAGGTAGAAAGTTTTGGTCAAAAGTGCAAGGATTGAGAATCGAGAAGAGGCAAACTGACTATTGCAGAGCGTAGGCAACTAATAGGCAGCATGTAACCCTGAGGACACGCAGCATAGCTCCAGAGAAGCATCATGAGACGAGGTCATCAACTCGGGTTGGTCTTTGATACCAACCTCGTGGCTATCATATGTAAGCTGGCTTCATAATTACACTTTCCAGGCCTATCCAAATTTGTCACATGCGCATAGGTATATCATGCACTATGCTCTGTGGTGGACACCTAACTAGGCAATTAGGTCTTGGTCTTCCTTTGTGGAACCATTTTATTTTGCGATACATCTCCATTTAGGAAAATCCGAATCTATCACTTCATCCCAAAGAATCTTTGGGCCATATGCAAAGGATAGTCCAGTGTAACATATGTCCATACTATATATGGATGCTAAGGGCCGGTCTGCTACTACACTATCGTTTACAGTCATGGGCAGCCTAACAAATAGTCACGTCTTTGCCCATTGTCAAAACACGTGTATGACCACGAGGTGAGTGGGTCTCGGCCACTTTTTGACTCAGCTTGGCTTTGCTAGCAGCAGCGACTCACGCTCGGCACTAAAGATTACGCTCACTCGACGGGCAAGTTGGTTTTCGGCTCCTTCCTACTAGTCATCTAATGTCTAGAACTGCATAGCTTTGATTTTAACCACCGTCGTAAAGAATATGCGTAAAGAGCGAGAGCAACAACGTAAGTCGATTACTAAATCAGCAAAAACCACTCTCAGCTTCGCCTTTGCATAGTATCATTAGAAAGCGTAAAGCGCACGTAGAGTCGTTTTCTTTCGCTACATGTCAGATGGTGTAGCTATCTACACGGTGATAGGCGTGTTGGGATACTTGGTGATCCCTATGCATAGCAGCTCTCGGGAGCCTGAACTACAGTGTTTCCACACATGTCGTATCAATCCAAGGTTTCCCAGCGATCTCTAAAAATGTTGGTGGCGACTCGACTTGAGTCCTTCGAGGACTCGTCCAAAGGTCTGAACTTTCGGCCTCTTGTCACGATTTGGGTTAGTAGCAGTCAGCGACTCTCTTGGGAACTTTTGAGAGTCAACCTGTCCAAAACTAGGCTGCATGAAAAACTTGATTCTTGCATTTTTGTGTTTATATTCAGGTTTTCCTTTTACTATTTATTTTATGTTTATATTCGATTTTTAGCTTTTGCCATTTTCTGGAAATTCATGACTGATCGTGGGGTAGAAAGGTCTTATTCCCGATCCTGTATTGTATAAAAGTAAGATGTGTAGTGGTAATCATCTTGGGGATCTATCTATTTGGTGACCAAATTCTGTCACAGAGTGTGACTTTTTTCATGAGCGACCACACTCTGGGATTCATTCTGTTTGTGGTAAGATTACTTAAAGCATTGAGCTCTAGAGCCAAATGGTGAGGTTAAGATGCCTGTGGAAAAAGAACCCATGAAGCTTGAACCCAAAACAAGATCTGTCTTAACGATCATTAGGTAATGGGAAAAATGCATGCGGATCCATGCGGATCCATCTCGGCCTTAATGCCGATTCCAAATTGGACCCATGTGCTGATTCAAAGTCCAAGTCCGCGTACCGTCTCCTTTTATTCAATTTTGTCGGTCCCACAATGCTTAGATTCAAAGTCGATGATCAGGCTGCATGTTGTATCCTCTTGTCAGTACTGTCAGCCCACATGTCGATTCAATTTGGGTCAGACTCATGCGATCCCAATCTGCCTCTGCCATCTCCCCAAATCTTATTCTACCCCATGTTATTTCCAAAGTCAGCTCGGTGCCATTTCAATTCAATTCTGACCTTGTTAAGAAAAAAAACAGAAAAATAGCATGCATCATATTGCCGATATGTCCATCATGCATTTAAGGTAAGTGTTGCATTCCATCACATTTGCATTCCATTCTTCACCTAAACAACTCTACAGAGACCAATAAAGTAAGGGACCAAGGCAAAATACCTGAGGCCAAGCGGATGGAGGAATAATAGAAGCGTTAAGGATGATATCAATCAATTAAAATTCAAATTCTAGAGATGATGGAATCTGTCCAAAGCCATAACTAGATGGCATCAGGCAGCCGTTACCCTCACTACCATCTCAAACTTGGCTCTAACAAACCAAATATATTCAGTCTATCTGCAGCTCCATGCTCATCCCATGCCTTAAGGTGAATACTTTCAATCCCAGAATGTTGTAGCTCCTGAAGAATGATTAAATGCCTTGGAAGGAGCTAAGCAATTGATGCGACTGACCTGTGCTTTTTACCGACATCGTCATTTCTCTAAGTTCGAGCTGCTAACATTTGACAAATCTGGATACATATCTGTATTGTAGGAAGATGGCTCTACATGCCCATGATAGTGCGTTACTAATCTATTTCTTCCAAGAAACCTTACAAGGAAGCTTCTCGGTTGGTATAGGACACAAAGCTGGAATGCGCCCAAACTTAGACAAGCTCAGTGGGCCTGACCAATACAAATACAACATGGACATGGCTCAGATTGATCCCAGTTGCAAAACATGACCAAAGGAAACTTTCAAAGGATAACTGATGTTGGAAGGAGCTAGCTGCATCAGCCTCTCATTGAAAGAACAACCAGCGATGTTCATCGACACTTCACTCTCGTTGTTTACAAAAGAATGATTGGAGGAACATGGCGAACTTCTTGGACCTAGTTCTCATTGGAGAAGGATTGAGGAAGGGATAGAACAGGGAAAATTGGTAGGGGTGGCTCTCCATACTGAATCTCTCGACATTGAGGAAGTGGAAGATCATAACAACTTAACTCTAGATCTCCAGTCATTCCACAGGTGACACGCCAAAAAAAAGAAAGAAGAAAAGAGAGGCATAGTGGCACAGTCTAACAAATTAAATACCAAGTATTAATGAAATACATTTGATTCTCCTCTTTCATATCTCCTTCCATATTTAAACCAAGTCAAAATACAAAATCCATCTCTAATAATTTTGATTATTCCATCAATGATGGGGGTAATAAGGGTAATCCTATATCTAGCCTTGGCCATCCCAAGAATAAAACAAGAAAAAAAGCAGCTAGATAAAAAACAAAAAAAAGGAAAAGATAGAGTCTAAGAAAAATGAAAAAAAGGAAGGCTGGATTGGGTTGAAAATCCAAGATAACAACCTAGGAAAAGTTAGAGTTTAAAATCAAATAAAATTTCTAGACTGACCAAGTAAGCGGTCTAGGCAAAACTGCAAATACTAGGTGTAAACCCACACGAAGCACCAACAGGGGGCAGAAATGACAAATGGGGAACAACCAGTCATAGAAATATCAACTTATCCTCAAAGGTTGGTTGATGGACTTTTCAAAATAATACATGAACATAGCATACCGAATCCATTCTTAATTTCTTCATAGCAAAAACACCATCCATCTCCTCACCATAATCCTTCCATGGAGAATTTAAAGAGAAGCATCAATTAAAAGAGAAAAGTGTTAAAATCATCTAGAGTAGTGAGTCTCACAACTGGTCTCCAAAATTAGGAGCAATGACAAAGGCGACACTGATGGCAACAACATCCTGCACGCCAAGAACTAAAGCGAAAGAAACCCGCTTGCCTTCACCATGAGTCTTGGGATAGCAAAGCTGTGAGGGAACATAAGACTTACACACCTCCGAGCACCTACACAGCTACAACCTCCATTACCTTATACAACCTGGCCCAGCTTTTAATACACCGACAATCCATGCCAGACACGTGGCAAACCTCATACTTCCACGCACTCGACAACCCATGACAAACCTCCTCCATGCATCCCATGCATCCAACCATCCATGGCAAACCTCCATACATCCATGCAGCGAGCTTTCAGTCATTTATGGCAAACCTGCTATACTTCCACGCACTCGACAACCGCATGACGACCTCCATTGCATCCATGCCATCGACCATCCATGGCAAACCTCCGTACATCACATACAGCCAAGCTACCGGTCATTTATGCATCCAACAATCCATAATATCAAACAACTAGACAATCTCTATTATCAAACCTCCATGCATCAAGCAATCCATGTCAAAGCACCATGCAGCAAGCACGCGTCGAGCATTTATCCAGCAATATACGCCCAAGCACTCACGTGAACTCACGTATACGACATGCATTCAAGCAATCCAAATACCCATCGCTCATGTACACAACCTCAATTAAGTTTGCATACATGCATACATAAATGCATATATACAACATGCATGCACGCCATTCCACAGGTTATTTCCATAAGGTTGGTATCATTCGTGCATTCAATCTTCGTGTCAAGGTCTATACCGACTCTATATAAGTTTTTGGCCAAGCTCTACCATGTGTCAGTCTCCTGGCTGACCATGGAGCTCTGGCTGACTCCATGTCGAGTCTCGGCTGACTCCATGTCTTCCGGAGCTTGGGTGTCGAAGTCTCCTGGCACTATGTATCATGTTGTCAATACGTGTCGTGCTTATGTGCAGCTTTATGCCAATACTGTCGTGTTGCTAGCCAACTCCGTGTCTCGAGTCTTTAGACTCTGTGTCAGCAAGATCCTTGCCGATTGGTTCTAACCTAGTCATTTTTGGATTCATGTTTTCATTTTGACCTCAGAGTCCATTTGATCTTTAAGTTAGTCATTCTGATCTCAACTTAGTCATTTTGTCTTGTCAACTCATAATCTCGACCACATGGTCAGTTTTCTCTAAGATAGTCTTTGTGTCTTACGCATTTTGACGCTCGTAACATTTGCATTTCAACCCAGTTGATTCTTCCCAAAGATAGTCTTAGTTTTTAACTTAGCCATTTGTGATCGGTTGCGATCTCTTTTCAACCATGATTTGATTTTTCTTTAAGTTGGTTCATTTTGACCTTGGGCCATTCACTCTCTCAACTTGATCAAACAGATGCGATTTCAGTTTCAGCTTGACCTTATTTCAGAAATCACTCGGTCCAGCGTCTTGCTAACTCCATGTCACCTGCTCAGCTATCTTTGTACTGCTTAGTTAGCAAGTTGCCGATGGTAATGAAAATAGAAAGTAGAACAGTGAGGCTCAAGAGAATAAAGCCATTCCAGTGATAATGAGACAAACAATACAATTCATAGGAGAAACCAATTTCCCGTCCTTAACCTCGCTAGTTATGGTATAAGAAGTCGTCCGGTCGAGGCATCTGATCTAATGTGAAGAGCCTTGTCCAAACACGCTTTGGTGTTCTACTACGACAACTTCTTCAAGTTCGTGGAGTCGGGCTTTAAGAGGATTGTGCTGTCGGTCTTGGCAGCAGAGGCCTCGGCTAGAGTGCTAATCCTGCTCAGAAGCCTTCCCTTAACTGTACTGCGGTCTGCAGGTTCTGCGAGTCGAGACTAACTCCGTCGCTTGCTACAGTGTGAGCTACACCCTGGGTCCTTAGCCATGGTATTTGAATGCTTCTGAATATGGCACTCGATTACTGTCTTCAATGTGAGTCGCCTCGCAAAGTGCAAGCGACCGGTACTTAGAGGTTGGAGTGCGCGCCCGGCAACTCTTTGAGTTTCATATGAAGTCTTTGAATTTTTGCCCTCAGCATGTTTTCTTTTTGAAGCTGCTCACATTCCTTCTGCAAACGGATTCCTTCAAACCAGCTATTCTGACTTATTTTACAAGACTCTTTCAAGACATCGAAAATGACGATGAATGAACAAAATAGGCGCCATCGTGATCGGGAGCCGCTGGGTCCTGCAGAAAGTAGAAGGCCCTGAGTCATGCTGAGACAGGAAGCTTGAGGAGCAAGGAGTGAATGTCTGGGACTGAGGCCCATAAGGAGGTGGCTGCATGGAGCCACTTGAGCAAGGCAGTCCACCTAGGGCCAATTTTGGTCGTGATATTCGAACCTTGAGGTGACAACCATTTTGGGCTGTGGATGAAGGGGTAGGGGTAGGGAGCAGGTTGAGGGCAGGTTGAGTAGCTTTGCCCTTCTTCTGTGCTGCTCCCTTCGTAGCAGTAGGGCAAATTTCCTCTTGATATTCAGTGAAGGATTAGTTGGAGGAGAGGCAAGTCGGTCACTTCGGCCTGCCAGGATAGACAATGGCTTGTGCCGCTTTTAAGCATAATAAAACAAAAGGTAGTTTAGAAAATCACTTTAAAACTAATCAAATCAAATAAAACTCACAATGTTGTATAGGTTGGTGGGAAAAGGCCTCAGGATCCCAACAACTCGTACTCTGGAAGCAGCTACAGTAGATGAGTGGCTTGGTCTTTGGAGGAGGACAACCCTTGGAGGTAACCTCCAATAATGAGAACCGTCAGGTAAAAATACACCCATAGCTTGAACAATGGAATTGAGCAACAGGTGGTGAAAAAGCTTGTTGTAAAAAAAACATAATACCCCCAAGTCTTTGAAGATAACGCCCTTGCTGCATGACAGCACTGGAAGAAGGCATGATCAGTTTCTCATCTAGGAGATTGGGACTATCGGCGCTGAATCTAGGGACTGATGATAAACCCCAATGGGTAATAAAACAGAATAATAACATTAGCAGTGCAACCTAGATACTGACTTACAATGATAATAGAATAGACTCTATCTTGAGGATTGAGACTAGACTCGGTAGAGTTGGACTAATTAAGTACTTTCGAGCAAGAAAGTGTAAATGGGGGGGGGTTGGATTGATGGAATGTAAAAAGTAAGGCAGAGGAATGGAGCCAAGTGTGAAAGTAAATGCTGTGAACTAATTAAATAATATATTGCACCAATATAAATTGACAAACTATCTCCTGCTCTTCCCTCTCAGATTATGAATCCAAATCAACCTAAGTCTTATGACAATGTCGTGAATGTTAGATCATTGTGTCAGTTTAATCAACTACCTGCGTGATTGGCAGGGGGTAATGCGCATGGTTGATTTTAGGTTCTCTTTGTCGATTACGAAGATTGATTTCTCAGTTCAATCAAACTCACCCTCACCAAACTGCGACACAAAATAGTGTGATGGTGTATTAGTTGGAATAAATTGCTGCAAGTTGTGAATTTGGGGTGGAAGCCAATAAATCGGTGTCATTACAGTTCTATCTTGAAATGTTACCTATTACCTCTCTGTG